>NDFZ01003161.1:0-24343 GCA_002192655.3 Mamestra configurata | reverse complement strand
ACTGTACAGTTTGTGAAGGATTTAAAGCACCGAGGTCACATCATTGTAGAAAATGTAAGTAAAACTATGTGAATAGTAAAAATAAAATCATCAAAGGACCTAAAATAATTATTATTTCAGTTGCTATGAATTTATGAATTTTTATAATAAAAATAGGAATTAGGTGGAGTTATTTATGTACCTACTTACACTGATTTCATACAGCGATAGAATAAAGTGAATATGCCTCAAATCCCGAGATTAATTTGAAAGAGCAGAAAAATCCCGTGATTTATTAAATAAAAAAAGTTATTTACTTTTACACAATTTAAACCACTGTACGCGCGACGATGCCAAATTTACATCAACGACATGGGATGTCCGAAGTTGCAAAATTGTAAGCCGCACACGCGCGATGTTGCCACATTTGTGGTTCGCACAACATAGCTTGTGAAAACAAAAGAAAAGAGCATTTTTATTATTTATTTGTAATATTGCTGACCACACGAGATTGTCTATTAGAAATCCCGGGAAGATCCATATTAATATCAACATTTCGATGCAAGTACATAAATAACTCTACCTAATTCCGACCTCTATAAACAGAGGTTGGAATTAGGTAGAGTTATTTACCCACAAGCATTAAATAGTTACAATATTATTTAAATTAGTAAATGATTACTTTTTATCTTTGAAATTTTAGCTGTTTCCACTAGGCTTTTCTTGGAGCAACTTGGATACCACAGGAGCCATGCATTTTACTGGGATTAAAAAATAATCCGTAATATGGCACTCGGCAATAGTTTAGCAATCCCTAAATAAAAGAATTTAAAATCATCTTCATATAATCAGCTTATCATGTTTGCAGGTGGTTACTGTGTTAAAAAGATGGATCACCACTGTCCTTGGATCAACTGCTGCGTGGGCCACAACAACCATGGCTACTTCACCTTATTCCTCATCTCAGCCGTGCTGGGCTGCTTTCATGCATCTGTTGTAAGTCCACATGCACTATTTTCAAATAAACCCTAAATCTATTGAATTATACGGACACAAAAAAAAATGTAAGGTACTGGGAATGTCCTGTTCAATATTAAATCCTGTCACACTGTGAAGTAGCATACCGCTTCACGCTTTTTAAGCGATGGTGGCAGTAACACTTGATTTTAATACCACATACACAATATGTGGTATTCAAATAAATAATAATAAATCGTTTATTCTGGTCCAAACATTTCATACACCCACAAAACTGTCAATTAAATACAGTTAGCTGTATTGAAATATCTGTCGCAATAACAGAAATTATAATCGAGTGTATGTAGCATATTGCCAAATAATATTGATTGTCCATTATAACCCGCTAGAGGCGCCAACGTCAAATAGTGCTGTGCGTAACAATGCAATATTTACAATATTTTTGCGCAATCAACACAAAACAAAATATCTATTCTGTCGTATATACAGGTGCTCTCAATCTGCATGTACCACGCAATAAACCGTGTGTGGTACGTCCTGCACGGCACGGGCCGCGAGCCCATGATCTTCCTGACGCTCACCACGCTGCTGCTGACGCTACTTGCCATCGGCATGGCCGTCGGCGTGGTGCTGGCTGTAGGCGTACTGTTGTATCTACAAGTAAGTGTCGATGATCTACTGACGCTGCTGCTGACGCTACTCGCCATCGGCGTGGTGCTGGCTGTAGGCGTACTGTTGTATCTACAAGTAAGTGTCGATGATCTACTGACGCTGCTGCTGACGCTACTCGCCATCGGCGTGGTGCTGGCTGTAGGCGTACTGTTGTATCTACAAGTAAGTGTCGATGATCTACTGACGCTGCTGCTGACGCTACTCGCCATCGGCGTGGTGCTGGCTGTAGGCGTACTGTTGTATCTACAAGTAAGTGTCGATGATCTACTGACGCTGCTGCTGACGCTACTCGCCATCGGCGTGGTGCTGGCTGTAGGCGTACTGTTGTATCTACAAGTAAGTGTCGATGATCTACTGACGCTGCTGCTGACGCTACTCGCCATCGGCGTGGTGCTGGCTGTAGGCGTACTGTTGTATCTACAAGTAAGTGTCGATGATCTACTGACGCTGCTGCTGACGCTACTCGCCATCGGCGTGGTGCTGGCTGTAGGCGTACTGTTGTATCTACAAGTAAGTGTCGATGATCTACTGACGCTGCTGCTGACGCTACTCGCCATCGGCGTGGTGCTGGCTGTAGGCGTACTGTTGTATCTACAAGTAAGTGTCGATGATCTACTGACGCTGCTGCTGACGCTACTCGCCATCGGCGTGGTGCTGGCTGTAGGCGTACTGTTGTATCTACAAGTAAGTGTCGATGATCTACTGACGCTGCTGCTGACGCTACTCGCCATCGGCGTGGTGCTGGCTGTAGGCGTACTGTTGTATCTACAAGTAAGTGTCGATGATCTACTGACGCTGCTGCTGACGCTACTCGCCATCGGCGTGGTGCTGGCTGTAGGCGTACTGTTGTATCTACAAGTAAGTGTCGATGATCTACTGACGCTGCTGCTGACGCTACTCGCCATCGGCGTGGTGCTGGCTGTAGGCGTACTGTTGTATCTACAAGTAAGTGTCGATGATCTACTGACGCTGCTGCTGACGCTACTCGCCATCGGCGTGGTGCTGGCTGTAGGCGTACTGTTGTATCTACAAGTAAGTGTCGATGATCTACTGACGCTGCTGCTGACGCTACTCGCCATCGGCGTGGTGCTGGCTGTAGGCGTACTGTTGTATCTACAAGTAAGTGTCGATGATCTACTGACGCTGCTGCTGACGCTACTCGCCATCGGCGTGGTGCTGGCTGTAGGCGTACTGTTGTATCTACAAGTAAGTGTCGATGATCTACTGACGCTGCTGCTGACGCTACTCGCCATCGGCGTGGTGCTGGCTGTAGGCGTACTGTTGTATCTACAAGTAAGTGTCGATGATCTACTGACGCTGCTGCTGACGCTACTCGCCATCGGCGTGGTGCTGGCTGTAGGCGTACTGTTGTATCTACAAGTAAGTGTCGATGATCTACTGACGCTGCTGCTGACGCTACTCGCCATCGGCGTGGTGCTGGCTGTAGGCGTACTGTTGTATCTACAAGTAAGTGTCGATGATCTACTGACGCTGCTGCTGACGCTACTCGCCATCGGCGTGGTGCTGGCTGTAGGCGTACTGTTGTATCTACAAGTAAGTGTCGATGATCTACTGACGCTGCTGCTGACGCTACTCGCCATCGGCGTGGTGCTGGCTGTAGGCGTACTGTTGTATCTACAAGTAAGTGTCGATGATCTACTGACGCTGCTGCTGACGCTACTCGCCATCGGCGTGGTGCTGGCTGTAGGCGTACTGTTGTATCTACAAGTAAGTGTCGATGATCTACTGACGCTGCTNTAAAGCTACAGTACAGTCTTTTGAGAAAGAACTTGTCCGCCAAATACCACCAATCAGTGTTGCCGTGTTTCAGTTTAAAAAGTAATGTCTTGGCTGTAATTACAGTTATACATCAAACTTTTACATGGCACGCACCCGCAATACATCTGGGATTGCATAATATGTCCTTGAAGTGAGTCGTTTTTATGCCATCGGATTCATCATGACAATCAAATACTACTGCCTGAATTGAATTCAGGGAATTCTACCCAGGATCTCATGATCGGCGGTCAATATTGCGACTAGCGAGTCAGTCATTAATAGGTTTCAAGATATCAAGCACCGCTGTCACAGGATCCTAAGTCAGGTCGTCTCGTTCTAGACACTGGTTATTCGGCGAGAAGCTGGTGGGCGAGGGCGAGGCGGCGCGGGGCCCGCGCGGATGGTTCCCACGCACAGCCGCCGCGCCCAGCGACACGCTGCACAAGCACAAGCCGGACTAGCCAGCCGACCTGCCTTACCCGTCATACACTGGTTTCATGAATGTGTACTGACAGTAGAGAGGACATGGAGTGCTTTGTTTCAAACTAACGGCCTGATCCGGTTTTGGGCAGAATTTTTTTTTTTAATCATCATCCAATTTTTTCCAGGCATTAGGTATCACTTATAGACACGATTTATATATCACAGAAAAAAAACAGCTTCCAAATAAAAACAAACAAAGTATAAAATAACTTTAATTTCGGAAGTCGTTATCAAAAAACAAAAAAATAACTCTAATAGTCTTTGTACTGTTTTTATTTGGAAATCGTTTTTTTTTTTTTTTATATAAAAAAGTTTTTAATTTTCTTGTTTTTAGTGGTGATACCCCACAACTAAGTGACATTATTCCCATAATGAGTCGTTATACTATTTGCCGTTAAGGAGTTTCTTTGTGTGCCTTTGCAGTCCAAGTCCAGACCTCTCATAGTTTAATATCTACTTTGCTTTGGTGCTAGTTTTTACTGATTTTAAGATTTTTAAGGTAAGGAGGTCACTGGTTTATTTCATACACTTTCAAGTTCACAAGTACATTGTCCATCTCTGGAATAATGTCCCTGGGCCCCTCGCGACGCCGCACAAGCACAAATCCGACTAGCTAGCCGTGTGCTGCGGGACAGACAGACTGGTATGATGAAAGTGGAGTAGGACATGCGAGAGCTCTGCTTCGAACTGGCGGCCATTGCCAGATTTGCCCGGGTTTTATGCAGCCACTTTTTTTTATCACCATCCAAAATTTTCCAGGCATTAATTAGGTTTTAATCAAAGACACGGTTCATGAAAAAAAGCAACTCCTTAAGACAAATCAGCTATTTACATTTTCCATCTGGAATGAAGTGATGTGTGTGTGGATGATGTCATTGTATGTAACTTGTACAGCGCTTTTTCAGCGCAGCTTTTTCGTTTCCGGTACCAACTTAAACCACATAACTTTTTTCAAAAACCGAGATCATACAATCTGTCTAGTTAATTATATTGACAATGACAGCTCGCTCTGAACGCGATTTAGATGTGTTGATCGTGTTGCCATATTCATGCAAGTATTTGACACATGAGCACTCCATTAATCTTCTACTCTGTGTATAAAAATGTGTGTACGAATCATGTTAAACATGAATAGAATCAACTCATTGTTAAATATAGAACAGCCCCTTACCATGACGTGTCTTTGCCGTCAGAAAACCGTGGTGAGAATGGGATAGTGCTATTCATCTTGTATAGCTCCATCTCTCTCGCTCACATTGGATTTCGGAACCATGATTGCATTGGCACGCCATAGTAGGGAAACTGATCGTAGTCATATTTTATAAGAGGTGTTTATATGTAGTTAATTTATTAGTTTATTTTGGCATCATATACAAGGCCTAATTCATGCACAATGTTATTTTTATTCGAATATTATTTTGCTTATTTTTTTGTAAATGTACGTTTATCATCAAGATCAGCGTATTTATTTGTTATCTTAATGTCGTTATATAAAATATCAAAAACAATAATACATATGAAATGATTTCGTTAAGGTAAATATAATGTTCCTATTTCCATTTCAAGTAATCATTTACCAAAAACACAAGATCTCAATGAGTGGTTTTTCTATAATAAAGTTTTAGAAACGTATTTAAGTATGTAAATAACTAACTGAATGGATAGTAAAGGGTCACAATGTAATAGCTCCCCTTTACAAAATTATCTATATTTGTATCACAATCGAATGCACAAAAATTGGATTTTATTGAATCCCTCATGATTTTACGAACTAGATGATTTCTCTTACTAAGTTATTAATTGACTTGAATCAAAATGAGTGTAATAAATCAATTTTCTATTTCGCCATTGATTGTAGGAACTGAATTTTTATAAGTAATGACAAAGGACAACACATGCGATCGTACAATCAACTAAAGGAATAGGTATGCAGACTGCCAACTGTTGCTTGCATTTAGTGGATGAAATGAGTACTTAATGATGAATTATCAATTTGACACAGTTCGTCTGTGTGACTTCTGTTTAAAAGACATATAATAGAGAATATACATGTATCTTATTTGCTAAATAAAATACTTATTAGCTCTAGTAAAACAATGAAAGGATTTTTAAATATCTTTACCAGTGACGAAGTTATAAAGCTTTTTAGTTGCAAGTTAGAAAGAGAATTCCGTCGTGGCCTCTGTCATCAATAGCTATGGCACCCATAGAAAAGGGACAGATAAATTCGTTTCAAATAAATGTCATATCTATTTACTGCCCAAAAAAGAGTTATTTGCAATCAAATCTGATTTTGCTGTTAGTAATATATTTTTTCATAAACTGCTAAGATAATCAGTTTTTTGTGCTTATTCCCTTTGGAAGTTTCCTATAAAGTTGTTCATTTCCTGCCTATTAACCAAAAGAAAACAAAATTATGGCATTTAATATCTTTTGTAAATATTTATCAGTCATTGACAGTGATCGGATAATCGGGCGGTAATATACCTAAACTTCACTTTGTTTCCCACGAACCTATAACGGACATGCTTTTCAGAATCCCAGATCCCGGAATCGTTCGAAATTCCTGAGATTGCTAAAAATGCCCGCATACAAAATATAGTTAGAACTCGTTGTGAACTCACATTATAAATTTTTTATAGGTATTCCTTTTGTTTTGAATGAGATAAAAGATACTAAATCAAAATAACCACTGCTATTCCATTAAGTTTGTTATAGTTGTTTTTTACAAAATTGGTCAATCCCGGGAATCCGGGATTACTTATTTATTCAGAAAGGAATATCCATATTATTCTTTCACGGGAAGAAGTTTAGGTATATAAGCGCCCGATTATCCGATCACTGGTCATAGATTACGATACCATGTAATTGTAATACATACAAAGAAGCTTTGCAGCTAGGGTCTTACACGGTTGTTTGTTATTTTGAGCAATTTTATAATATTCGTATTGTGACTGAATAGTTGTGATTGTAAAAATAATGTTTTGTATATGAATAAAAAATGTATGTAATAATATTGACTTTTATTTGTTAATCAGATAGGGATGTAATGAAACAAAGGTGTTATGTGTAAAAAATGTTTATTGTGCATTAAAAATAAATTATTATTCTCAAACACACAAATGCACTTTTCCAAAGCATAAAATTAGTTCTCAATAAGTTAGCTTACGATATAAATGATATAAACTATACATCTAACTCGAAGAATGTTAGATTATCACGAATTCTTTTTAAATTAATAAATGCAAATTATTTTGTTACACTCACAGTATCTCAAACTTTAAGTTACAACTCGTTGAAAGTTTTATTTTCTCAAAAGTTAGTAATGTCCTCACACTCGATCAAGCTCACGTCCCTAGGTACTAAATTACGTATTATATTATTATAAAACTTATTATATTATTTTGACGGTTGCGAGTTAAAAATATATTGATGGAATTAAAAAAGGCCATTGATTGAGTTCAAACTATGGTCGACCAAAGTTGGTATTGCTTAATCGACTAAAAGGACCAGGCAAAATGTAGCTTTCAAATCCGCAAAATCCTATCAAAAGTAGCCCTTATCTCCATATTCGAGCTATCATTGACCTGGTCCTTCAGTCCAAACTTTTATGATGAGACTGGACATACAACAGATGATATAAAAAGTTCGACTAAACAAGATGACAAGAGTATACTTCTAAAACGCCGTACATCCAGCCTGTAGCCGACCAGCTCATGTTCCCTCTAGTATTCATTATCCTCATCAAGTTCTCCCTCGGTGGAGTCGACTCCGACCTCTTCATAGTCCTTCTCGAGGGCTGCAAGGTCCTCTCGGGCCTCGGAGAACTCTCCCTCTTCCATACCCTCGCCGACGTACCAGTGGACAAAGGCGCGCTTCGCGTACATCAAGTCGAACTTGTGGTCCAATCTGGAACGTCGATAGTTGGTTATTAATAATATTCGAACATGGAACGGTCTTTGAATTGGAGAACTTTTTTAAAGATTTCCAGTAGTATAAATTGCGCACAAAGCAATGGATTGCGCCTGCGCGCAAGCTATGAATTATTTAAATGAAATATAGGGAGTTCAATAATTATTAAATTTCTAGAGGTATACTAAGCTATACTATCTTCTATCTATACTTTTACGAATTGCAATCTATACTTTTTTATTATAATCCAAAAAGTATACTTAAGCCAGTTTGACTGACAATCTCGTTGCGAGAAATGAGCATGAATAAAAACCTCTCGTGAAATTCGAAAGTATTGGAATAAGTAGATAATGTTATGGCATTTTACCAACTAGGGACAATGCCATAACATTACTTAAAAGTTTTTGAAGGACCAATAGGAACATAAGGACCAAAGTCTTCACACAGTAGATACATACCGAGCCCAAGCCTCAGCGATGGCGGTGGTGTTGGACAACATGCACACAGCACGCTGTACCTTGGCCAGGTCTCCACCAGGCACCACAGTCGGAGGCTGGTAGTTGATGCCCACCTGTACACAGAAAAACATTTATTTTGTTCTCACGTATGGCCATGTTTGATGAAATGCGATTGGGATAGTGAATAAGTCTAATCAGAATAAGGCAACTACCAGTGTCATTGGCGTTTAGTATATAGTGCTTTTTATAAGTCAATGAAAGGAAAGTCATAAGATGAAACAGATTTCTTTGTTTGTTCCTTGAAAAAGAGCTGATGCTCTAAAGTAAATGCGTGTTCTAACCTTGAATCCTGTGGGGCACCAGTCTACGAACTGGATGGTCCTCTTGGTCTTAATGGTGGCAATGGCGGCGTTCACGTCTTTGGGTACGACGTCACCTCTGTCAAGAAAACATTGGAGATCAAAATGAGCTTTAATAATCTCTGTTCGAGCAACAAAAGTTTTGGTCTTTGGAGAACATAAGGAGAGAATATAAGAAGTCTAAATTACCTGTACAACATGCAGCAAGCCATGTATTTGCCATGACGGGGGTCGCATTTCACCATCTGTAGATAAAAGAAAAGTAAAATGTTCATAATGTAATAGTGAATTAAAGTTAAAGTTCAAAACAATCTTAATGCGTTAAAACGCCATAATAGGCGAAAGTCCTCGAAAAGAATTTCAGGCGGTTTCTCAGCTGTGGGTAACGGGTACCTGTACCTACAGAGGTACTTAAATCCAATGTTTTGAGGCTGAATAGCATTCAACGGCAGGTCACTAACGCGTTGTATCGACCAAGCCAAAACTATACTCAATGGTACACTTCACGAATGTACAGGATGAGCAGTATAGGAGAAATGGCGACTTATTGTGAAGCTTACCACCACTTCTTATGTGACGACCACGACCACTCTGCCAAGAGTGTGACGACGAAGAAGAACAAGGAACATTCAACAGTGATTCCTCACCTGGTTGGCTGGCTCAAAGCAAGCATTGGTGATCTCGGCGACAGTGAGCTGCTCATGGTAAGCCTTCTCCGCGGAGATGACGGGCGCGTAGGTGGCGAGCGGGAAGTGAATACGAGGATAGGGCACCAAGTTGGTCTGGAACTCCGTCAGGTCCACGTTCAGCGCGCCGTCAAACCGCAACGACGCCGTTATTGATGACACGATCTGGAATGAGGAAGATGGTAAGTGTATTTTTATCCTCTCAAGAATGTAATCAAGTTGTGAGACTGAATTTCTTGGATGTTTGGGAGTCGGCGGTTCCCGAAAGGCTCAACTCGAAGATGAAGTGGAATTAAGGTCAGAACTTTCTCCAGAACTTAAATTTTTAGTGAAGCTGAAGAAAAGGAAATGGAGTATCAGAAAATAATGCCATGTTTCACATTAGATAAGGTCAAACGGATGCTCAAATATGAGCAAATAGACAGGATTTTACAAACTTGGCGGAAGACCCTGTCAGCCATTGTTAAAAGCCTTTATCCATAGAAGGTACAGTAGTCGAATGCATGAATTGTTTAAGTTTTATGCAGTTGATGAAGAATTTAATTTAAGTAACTGGTACTTAAATGACTCTCTATTTCTAATGGCGTTTGTTTTTCTTTATACTTGTACCAGTTTGTGATTATACCTGTCCAATAAGCCTGTTGAGGTTGGTGTAGGTGGGCCGCTCGATGTCGAGGTTCCTCCGGCAGATGTCGTAGATGGCCTCGTTGTCCACCATGAAGGCGCAGTCCGAATGCTCCAGCGTCGTGTGCGTCGTCAGGATCGAGTTGTAGGGCTCCACTACTGCGGTGGATACCTGGGTAGGAAATAAAACTCGATGAGAAGTTGGCGGCAGAAAAAAATTGAAGATCGGAACACAGTATGTACCTAGATATTCGCCTAGGTTTTGTACGTTGATTTTTTATTGTTTTTCTTAATTGTAAGTGCTTGGGACTATGTTTTCAGAAAGTCTCAACAGCCGCCCAGGAGTCCAAGTACTCGCATACTCATACATTTTAATGGGTCACGATCCTCAGCACTGAGGGTTAAAAAAGAATAAGATGATTAAATAATGTAATGTGAGTTTTATGATACATATTTGTTTTTATCTACGCTTACTGGCAGATAACATTGTTTTAAACATATTTTTGCTTTCTCTATAAGGGAATTAGTAATCCTTCAGAGAAATAAATTTCTTTTACCGTAAATAAGCTCTATTTTAAAGTTTGGCTGATCTTTTATATGATTGATAGGCTGGCGTTATGTTACCATTTCTTCTGATGGTAATCGATGCTGTGGTTGACGATGGAGCACATCTCCCTTTTATTTGTTGCGCTTGTGTTAATTTCCTTCAAGACAGAAGTAGTAGTACGGGTAGAACTAGTGGTCTAGTGTTAGGGATATTGTACCTGAGGTGCGGGGTAGATGGAGAACTCGAGCTTAGACTTCTTGCCGTAGTCGACGGAGAGGCGCTCCATCAGCAGCGACGTGAAGCCGGAGCCGGTGCCGCCACCGAACGAGTGGAACACCAGGAAGCCCTGGACAAGAAGGCAAACAGTTAGGTTATGATGATTGTGGGTCTTTGGCTCCCAGACATGTTTCCTAGCGAGCTGAGGTAAGGCGGCATTTCTCACCGCACTCACACAATAATGTAGGTGTCTCAGGTCGGTGATGGAGTGTGTGCGTTAGCGAATCTATAAGCCCAAGTCCCAATCTATTGGAACTCCGTACTATGCTAGGCCAGCTCAAGATGTTACTACCGACGATGGGCTATAGGTCGAATGTAGGCAGTTATCATCTAATTTTGAATCTCACTTAGTATAGGTACCTGTATCAATATACCTTTCCTATAGCAGCTGTCGCAAAAATTAGGAGACAGTATCGATTCGTCCATACAGAATTTTCGACAAATTAGAGGCCCTTTGCCTCTACAACGCTTCTTAGTTTTGACAGCATGAAGATAATGTGATCGTTATGAATCTCCGTTACAGCAGGTACATAATCATCTGGTAATAAGGCAAATTAACTTTTTTCATCATCCTTACCTGGAGTCCAGTACATTGGTCAGCAAGTTTCCGGATCCTGTCGAGGACGACGTCGACAATCTCCTTGCCGATGGTGTAGTGGCCGCGCGCGTAGTTGTTGGCGGCGTCCTCCTTGCCAGTGATAAGCTGTTCCGGATGAAACAGCTGCCGGTACGTGCCGGTGCGGACCTCGTCTGGAAAAGGAGGCGGATGTTAGTGATGGTGAACACAAGGAGGACTGATGACCTTCATCGCTATAGCATAGCGTGGGAACCATTGGATGCAAGACTCACAGGCCCGGTAGATGTGGCGGCACTTGGGGGAGGCCTATGTTCAGCAGTGGATGTATTTTGGCTAAACTGATGAAGATGATTTCATTCTCTTGTCAGTACGACAGAGTATCGAGATCCCCATTACAAAAAAAAAGTAAAAATTTTGATGGTATTAACTTTATAAAGGCTGCTTACAAAGTTAAACAAGCAGGTAGTACCGATTTCAACTCTCAACGCTCTAACACAACGAATATCCTGACTGCGATGTGTTCGCGGACGCATGGAAGACGGTCATGTCAGTAAGTATGTCTGGAGTTCTGTCATCTGACAGAACAAAAGAAAGTTTATTAATTGGCGGATAGCCATTCGACCAAAGTGAAAATAATAAGTTTCTTGCTAAGTCGGGATTTCCGTAAGACCATATTTTTTCACGAAATCCAGAATGCATAACTAAATAGCTGTTCATACATTTCTTAGAATCGAATCTTAATCTTAAAAAAATAATCCACTTCAGACTGAAACCGAATCCTGAAAAAAACGCAATAAAAAGAAATGATTCAGACAGCAGATGGCCTATTCCAAGACTTACAAGTTTGACTCACTTTTGAGTCACCAAATAAAAGGAAATCAAGAGAGACTGACCAATTTTAAATGGAGATGAGTTCTGTATGAGCTGTGCCACTTGAGGGGCTAATAACTTTCATCCATCCGAACGGCTGCCAATTATAGAGATATAGCAAAGAGCTTCTTAAGTGTTGGCTCTTACAATAAAACCGAAACTTCCTGTCTCCGAATGTGGTGGTTAATCATAGATTTAGTTTTAGCTGTTATTTTTATTTGACAGGTTCACTCACTCTCAAAATTTACGTATCTTATGTCGTATATCATATCTTATTTTATGAATCACTAGGTAGCTGCCGCCCGCGGCTCCGCCCCCGTGAATGTCGAAAATTATCCCAAGGGAACATACTTCCGGGTTAAAAGAAACTATCATATGTCCTTCCCCGGGACTCACCTCAACAATCTCTATACCAAATTTCATCTAAATCGGTCCAGCCGTTTGCGCGTGAAGATGTAATCATACAGACACACACTCACAAACTTTCGCCTTTATAATATTAGTTTGATTATTTATTACAAGTGTGATATTTTAATCGTAAGTAAGACCTAAGTTCTCGTAAAATCGAAGGTGCAACCTAAATTTTGGGGCTGATAAAATTTTCATGACCTATCCTATGTTATTGATCCGGTCAGTCTCCCCCTAATAAGTTAAGTCTACGAAGTTAAAGACCTAGAATTTATTAATACCAAAGAGGTCAATTCCAATCGGAAATCAACATCCTAGGACTATTTTCCTCAAGCCTATATTAAATTATTCGTCTAGCCGTTTTTTTTCGCTAGGTCGTTCCTCCAACCTCCACTTAGGTTTAATTTCGAGTTATTATACCGACATTATGAATGTATGAAGTTCGTGTTGACGTCAGACGATAATTTCCGATTATTGTATTCATGCCAGCTATTCTATTCACGTGTGTTTGTTTTTCTAGTATCTCAATCTTAGTTATCAAGCGGGTTCGTAAGATTTTGTTGCTCATTCTTGTGGGGCAAAGTGTATATTAATTATAATGTTAAAATTCACAGCCACAAAATAAGTTGCCCGATAATGCTCTTGGTTCTTCTTCTAAGTGCACTATTTTCAAATAGTAGTAACTTAGCTGTAACCAAGAGTTAAAAGAATGACTAATTTCCTTGACAGATGTGCTTTTATAGTGCTGTAGCGTAATGATAGACCGCCAGTCGAAGTAATAACGGCGGGGCCGGGGTTCAATACCCGCCGCCTAGTATAAACTTCTATTACAACCGAGGAGAAACCTTCAATTTAGAGCCTCACGGTTTCTTTAACATGTTTTTGTATAGGTCTTATTTTTACCGGGATTAGTAAGCCAAGAAAATAGGATGGCTGGCTAGGTAGTAAAATATTCATTGTATTCGGATTTAAATCTTTAACTGAAGCTTTAAAAAACCTTAATCAGTGTATTTGCATAGGTACTTACTGTATGTAGATTTAACTTTGCATTGTAGACAAATGAGAAGTAAGTAAAACGAGATAAAACCCAAGTGGGTAAACGATCATAAATATCCATGAAAAACAAATTACAAACCGACTAGACGTCTTTGATTAAAAAATCTGGTTCTTCGAGCCGGATTCCTCCCGATCAATCATCAACTAAGTAACTGCTTGGGCTATTTCGCAAACCATCTTTAACTACATTTTTCTAAAATGAACTAGAGCTCCTGGTCTGATAGTCTATCCATTAAGTTAGAATGTGAAGCTGAAGAAACGGCCAACAATACACTCACCAACAACAGTAGGTTCCAAGTCCACGAACACAGCCCTGGGCACATGCTTGCCCGCGCCGGTCTCACTGAAGAAGGTGTTGAAGGAGTCGTCTCCTCCGCCCAGGGTCTTGTCCGAGGGCATCTGGCCGTCGGGCTGGATGCCATGCTCCAGGCAGTAGAGCTCCCAGCAGGCGTTGCCGATCTGAACGCCAGCCTGGCCGATGTGGACGGAGATGCATTCCCTCTGTGAAAGATGGGCTTGCGTTACATGATGTTCTTTAGTTACCAACTTAGCGGGCTCTTTGATGATGATATTACAAAAAAAACCGACCAAGTGCGAGTCGGACTCGCGCACGAAGGGTTCCGTACCATTATTTATAAAAACGGCAAAAAACTCATGTCTGTAGTATGGGAGCCCCCTTAAATATTTATTTTATTCTGTTGTTTCACAGCGGCACCAAAAATACTTACATCATCTGTGAAAATTTCAACTGTCTAACTATCACGGTTCATGAGATACAAGCCTGGTGACAGACGGACAGCGGAGTCTTAGTAATAATATCTTGGGACAATAAAATAACACCCTAGTGAACTTGAAATAGTATGCCTATAAACCAATAATGAATGCATTTATGTAAAAATTGGGTCGAGTAGGCAGAATAGTAGCAGGTACCTACATAATGCGAGGTGGCCCGCAGAGGCGGGCCGGCACCAGCCGGGGATTGCGGAAGTCGCATACGTTCCCGCGATCCCCGGCGTAGGTGGGAGATGGAACACCGGGGTGGTTTTAGTCAGTAAGAGTCTGACAGACCCCTCCACCCGCCCCAGGGTGGAGGATTTCCATGAGGATTTCCCCCCGAGATCAAAAAAAAAAAGGTACCTACATAATAATAGTCCTCCTGACCGATTTCGGCCATGGCGGCCAATCTCAAATTCGCAACCGAGATTAGCCATCGGCGCGGGACATATTATAGTGCACAAGTGTGTGAGCAAACACAGGTTCACTCCCTCTTCCATCACTCTCATATTCCGATGGGACGGCAAACCTACACGACCGGCGAGAGATCAGGCGCAGGACCAACGACTTAACGTGTTTAAGGCACGGGGATATCATATCACCAACTTCCAAACTCCGGGATGTCACTGAGAAATTCCTATTGGAAAAGCTCAATGATACTTTATACCCGACCTGGGAATCGAACAAGGACTCTACGCTCTGAAGTTTCGCTTGCGACCGCGAGGCTAACGGAGCAGTAGGAGCTAGTACCTACATAATATGTAGGTATTAGGTAAGTACTACTTTCATGCTAACAATAGACCACCTACACAATTTTTTTCAACAAAACATTATGGAATTGGGGCACAAGGTGGTTGCGATTCCATCAGAGCTCTCGGGGGCTTTAACCTGTAGGTATATCATTAAGGGTATTGTATGTCCCCATTGCCATTAACTTGTAAATGAACATGAAACATTGTAGTGACAACTTAATGATATCAGTTTTCCGTATTTCGGGAAACGTGACGACGATAATGGACAAAACTATCGTTTGGTTTAGTGACCTTAATCTAGCCGGGTGAAAGACATTGTCAAGTAGTTAGTGTAGTTTAGGTTCCATTTAGGTTTAATCAATCATGAATTTCGTGACTATCTACCTTGGGTAGATTTAACGAGCAGAATGATTTTCGTAAAGACATTTAAATATGAAGTTCAAAAATATCACTGTCTCAGATTATCTATAGAAGTCTGAATAATTTAGGTAGCTAGGTCATTTATAGAGTTCAAACCTGAATTAGAATTTAATATTCTGTTTTTCGAAGAACGACCAACGTTCGTCTGTAAGTGAAAAATAAGGTTGGTGTATCTTAATCTGGTCTGCATGGTTCTCATATAACGTATTGTGAATGTGAGGACTATGTAGACCGCCATATCAGGCTTTCATTTGAGTTAGTCTGACAGTTTGAGTTATTTATGCGGCCTACCCAAATGTCCTTACTTCGTTGTTATTGTTCGTCAAATCGTTGAGCTCCTTAAAGTATTAAGTTTGACCTCTGAGTTTGTTTCTGTGTTTCTTCTCAGGGTAGTCTAGCTAGGAAACACCGGCCTCATCTAGTTTAAAATGACCAAAAAAGATTGACGTGTAAAAGTGTTATGTTTAACCTACTTGCAAAATACATATCATTTATCATTATTTTATCAAACTATTTAAAGCTGGGTCACAGTAGATTATCTACTGTGGCTGGGTTCTGACCGGTGTTACGGGCCGTAACATGCATGCATAACAAGCATGTTATGTAACGTCGATCCTTGTAAAATAAAACACATAGGTACACATAATGTTCGTGCTCGTTTCCTCGTACTGACTGCACGAATGCTCGCTTTTTAACATGTTACATTACGCCCCGTAACACCGGTCAGTACCCACTTTAAAAGCACATAGCACAACACAACAAGGCTTTATACTTACAACGTTCAATAGAAAAAGAATAACTAAAATATACAAAGGCCTCCTCACATGATCGAAAGCTTCAGAATGATAAATGTAGTTTCGTTCGCCACGCACGAGCGCAGACACGCGCCAATTACGAGAATCAACGCCCTGTTTGTGATTAATGTAGTAGGTCAGGAACCTACTATTAAGAAATGAGGAGAGAATAAGTATCTAGATACACCAACATGCGTGGTAGTAGAAACCTGTGTTTGTAAAATTATAAAAAATAAAACGGCCAAGTGCGAGTCGGACTCGCGCACGAAGTTTTCCGTACCTTTATCTATAAAAACGGCAAAAAAATCATGTCTTTTGTATGGCACACGTGCGGAAATTGGTTTTTACAAAATCGTGACTATGGTAAGCCCTCGACTTCGTCTTGGGCTTACATCCGTCTACTCGTTTGTAAAAACCAACTTACCACATTAATATCATAAATAACTAATTTTATTCTGTTTTTTAGTATTTGTTGTTATAGCGGCAACAGAAATACATCATCTGTGAAAATTTCAACTGTCTAACTATCACGGTTCATGAGATACAGCCTGGTGACAGACGGACGGAAAGCGGAGTCTTAGTAATAGGGTCCCGGAACCCTAAAAAGATGATGGATGACTCATCATTTTTTCTCGCAATGGTTTTTTGGTTCTATCGAAACGTGAAAGAATGTTGCAAAATTACAAATGCAAAGGATGAAACTTAAATTTTAAGTTAATATTGATTATTAGGTAACTAAGAATTTATTTTTTTACGAAGCTTAAACTATATAATCGCTGCTTTAGACCCATAATAATGTAACGTAAAAAGTATAAAAAATAATAAAAGGAACCCATAATTTGAGTCGCAGATTAGTTTTGTACCAACCTATACCGATTTTTATACTCCCTCATTATTTACGATCCTGGGGTTAAAATGTCATAAACTCATAGGCATATCTACCTATGCAGAGTTATCCTACACATATCCAGACATTCCCCTGTTCGGTCATAAAACTGGGATTATTCAGGTTGACAGGGGAGGTTGTTATATCCCCAACACTCGAAGTTCAATGTTATTTTCATGTTCTTGGAATAATTTGTCGATGCTGAATGATGAAAATGATGAATGGTTGTGTTCGTGTTCAGTCACAAACAAAAATCGATCCAAATAAAAGTTCATTTTATTAGTCTGCAAGGATAAAATAATCACTGAATTGTAAAGTGATACCACTTAGCTGGATGCCTGCCAACGATCGTTGTATAAGCAACGCAATGCTGCGAATTCTACATTGCATTGCAAATTCTATGACTACGACCTACAGATAGACAAAAATTATCTCTAAGGCATTGTTGATTTAAAAATATAATTATACCTAGTCCTCCTGACCGATTTCGGCCATGGCAGCCAATCTCAATGGAGACTAGCCATCGACGCGGGACATAATAGCGTACAAACATATAAACATACAAAAAGTAATCGCCGATGAGGGAAGCAGGGTCCAAGCCACCGATGATTAGGCCTCCAGAAACAAGAATCTCTTCACAATGCGAGCTGTATGGAGGCGTAGATACTGGCTTCTGTATCAGGCACTTGATCTAACCGCGCAACGATCGCTTTGACAGATAGTCGTCGAGTATTAATTATTAGTTTTTACCCGTGACTTCATACGCGCATATCCCATTTTTTCCCGTTCCCATAGGAATTTCGGGAAATCCTCTCTTAGTGCTTCCTTACACTTCCCGAGGAACCTACATGCCAAATTTCAGCTTTCTACGACCAGTATTTTCGGCTCTGCGTTGTCTGTCAGTCACTCACTCAGTTACTCAGTCAGTCCGTAACGGAAGAATTTTTATATATTAGGATTTATGTTGGGTCAAAGAATCACGTTACCAAAATCGGAAAGTAACTAACTAGTAAATATAGAAGCGCCATATTTGGATAAAGTTCCATACTGGGTTGCCCGAATTAATTAATGCGTAGGTGTAGTAATCAATTAAATTAGACATTATTATTTTATTGGTAAACGTAAATGGAATACATTTACGAGCAATCTATTGTGATAAAAATGATCTATTAAAAGATCACTTGCCAATCAAATCAAAAACCTTAGGTAATGTCTTTTAGAATAATGAATTTAGTACAAATAGTTGGTACAGTTTGATTCGAGCTTAATAAAAAGAGGCTTTAAGGTTCGCTTTCGCTGTACAGTTTCCCCTCCCTCACCCCTGCTGTCATATGCCATGTTAAAATTTTGAAAAAATTGAAAGGTTTTACTCATTTTGTTTCCGACCTAGCTGACCCCGATGTCTCATAACTTCATTAGTAATAAATCACAATCCTTTCAGGCTGAACCCATTCCCTGAAATCGTCAATTTAAAATAAACCACCTTCACAATGTTAATAGTTTAATGTTCGAGGCATAGGGGGTTTTAAAAAGAGAAGGTACGGAATGGTACGGCTACCATAAAGGCAATGAAGGAACATCAATCAGTAGGTACAGCCTTGTCGGTAGTTTGATATGTGGAGGCGTGGTACATATGGTACAATACAACGTGGTATATGATAATCTGATAGCTAAGCTAAAGATTATAAATGGGCAGTAGGGTGCATTACGGGATAGATACAAACATGACTTAGCATTCCAGAGGCCAAAAAAACCTCAATTTCCATATATTTTTGACAGCTTGCGACTGACATGTTTTTTTTTTATTTGATATGGGTTTGCTCTTGACTCTAGGTCATAGATGACAGAGACAAAGTCGACGATGGAGCGAGCTTACCCAGAAGAAGCCTGTTCACTCTAATTTTGAAGAGATTAGGGTTGTATGCGTTCGGAAACACAGACGCAGGCAGAGAGTTCCACTCCTTTGCTGTGCGCATTATAAAAGACGTTTGGAAACGTTTAGTGGTAACTTGCAGTGCGTCTAGATGTCCGATGGTAAAAGGGGACCGGTGGGATGAGGTCGTGGAGTTGTCGTGAACTCGGATAGACGCAAACGTTTGGGATATAGTCTAAAATATTATCTTTTTTTTTTAAGTGAAAACTTCTTTAGCGGCGTTGTGCACTTTTTGGGATGGGTAAAAAATGTTAAACTCGCGTCAGGGCACGTGACCTGATCGAAAATTAGTAAGACGGAGGGAAAGTTCTGAAGTGTTAAATTTTTAATGTAATATAAATTGTCATTTTTGTGTACGATAGCGCAATAAATGAATATTGTATTTGACCACATAAATCTTACTTTAATACTGATAATTAAAGCAATTCGTGCAAAATTATTCCCGAACCATTCCAAAATATCAAAAATGCACAACACGTTAATGTTTAAGTTTTCACTTCTTCCGGCACTCCCGGAGTGCAACCCGTTTTTTTTTTTTAATACACTTCAAGATAAGAGTTAGTTCCATTTTGAGGCAAAACTAGTGCATAAACGAGGGCTTTAGGAAACACTCGCAGAAAATAAAGAGATCAGAAAAAGGACCATCTCGGATGAAAACCTGATGTAATCCAAATAATGGCACAAGACGTGACCTCAGTGTACTATGAAAGTCTTAAAACGATCGAGATTCCGCTCCAAGAGAGAGACGGAGCTATACATAGCGTATAGCCCTATCCCTTTTAGGTACATTGTCGGAATTGGATGGCATTAGCATGTCATAGTAGGGCACCAGTACTTATATTCAGGTTGCCTCCAAATTCCTCAATGACATGACATTTCGCGGGCTGAAGCTAATTCATGGCTAATCCCTGTAATTTGTACGGTATGGCAGGAAATATTTCATGCAGTGCAGTGTCATTACTGCGATAATGGCTGCCAATCAGAGAGCCCGTTAGTCTACGTGAAACTTGACGGCTTCAATATGCACTGTATCGAGATTTCAACGATATTGAGTACAACTATATTCGATCGATAAATGCTTTCATCAGTATCGGTTTTAGGTTATTATGAAATAAATGACACTATTCCTCCTCGTTTTTCAAAACTTTTTCAATGATTTTTTTTAATTTTATTGAAGTGTTCTTATAATATTGAAAAAGTTTTGAAAAACGAGGAGGAATAGTTTAATTTATTTGTCAGTAAGAACAGAATATCGATCTAAATTAATCTGGTGCAACATAGTTGCAATAGTAACAAGGATTCATTTAAAAAACACAGTATTACATAACACACTAAACATAAAAATCGTATCATGATATCTTTTGGTAAAATAAAGTAGAATGACCATTTTGTATGTTACAATAACGAAATCCCACGCGAGTTAGTGAACAAAACGGTCCGATTATTCTTCCAATTACAGTTTAATTCAATTCAACGATTGTTTAAATGGAAGTAATATTGGTATAGAATTACTACAATAAACATCTGTTTTAGGAAATACAGTCGTAGGTGGTTAATTGCGCAGCCACCGAGAACTCCCACTTCTGACGTTAACCAGACCGCGTTTACGGCACCTACACCGTCAATTATTTGGTAGTCTACTGAAATTGCTTTAATTGTACCGATTTTGGACCGGAAATTAAGTGAACAATTTATAATGGTTTCTACACCTACGCTCAGGAACGATTAGCAATGAAAGCCACGGTGACAATCATCACAAACTGTTGCAGTAGATAGGTACCTACTAGCAGTATTTTTATCAGACATAGATTAGACATTATTGCAAAGTAAAGTAGATCTATATAGTAATACTAGTGGTCCCGACGGACGTTGTCCTGTCCGAACGTTTGCTTTGTGTCTGACGAAAAATTATACAAATCGACTGCAGCGCCACCTACCGGGTCCAATGGTGAATCTAAACTATTTTCGAATCCCCTTGAACACACACAAACAATTTCATCAACATCGGTCCAGCCGTTTAGGAGGAGTTCACTGTCAACACACGTACAGAAGAATTATATATATAAGATGTACAGTCAACAAAGCTATATAGTATACAGGCAAAAATAATAATTAATCAACTGTCCTGCCAATATTTATTTCTAATGTGTTCATTATAACTTTTTAAGCTTATGACATACTTCCGAGTGTGCTGTACAATAATTGTCTACTCAGCACACTCACAACATTGTTTAGTAGTTGCAAGTTAGCTGTCTGCATACCAAATAGCTTTGTTGACTGTACCTACAGTACTTTATTCTTTTGTTTTTTTTTTCACTTTTCATATTAATTATCTAAAGTTTCTTTTGCGAAAGTATTGCTCTACATTTCCTTTATTTAATAACATGTTATCACGAATTCGTCCGTGATCAATGATCGTGTCATTTAAATCAGAAGTTCAGACCAGTCATGCTACGATTGTCAGAAACAATGGATCCGCCCGATATCTCAATGAACCATAGATCCCTGAGGAGCGATGAAGCGTCCTAATATTTACATCTTGTTGTCTCTGGTATTTATTGCTTTGTATGACTTCAATGAATTCCGAGGACGTAATTTGTCGGGCCTGCCCTTATCCCATATCCCAAGTAATATCGGATAAGGTTCGCGCCAACACGTACCTATTTTGCCAGACATACTTGATTTTTTTCATCACAGTCTAGAAATCTAGCTATCGTTTTAATTTTGTAAAGAGGTTTTAAGTGCTCATAAAACTGAACCAACCACAAAAAATACATATTGGTAGGTAGGTACCCAAAAAACTCCTAATTTCGTCTATTTACATACCAGTATTTACCGTGTATATTTTTGGAGTTCACACAAAATAAAAGTTGTACCTACATGCCAGCCCATTTGTTACAGTGATATTCCGACCGTCTGAACTGTAATGGAAAAAATACGACTAATAAGACTAAAATATTTTTATATCTAACCCATATAATCTTATTAATCACGGTATCGACACCTCGGCTCACTAATATGTCATATAATTGGCGGATATATCCGCACTATATTGCAGCCCTATACTTGCGGTCTTGCGGATATCAGTATCCGCCTGTATCCGCCCTACGGAAATGAGCTTTTAAGGCGTCGCGGAAATGAACCCTTCATTAGTAGGCTTAATACTAAATTACAAGTCGGTTTTTAGCTTTACAGGCATTGTCAGTCGAAGGGATGGGGACCTATACCTACCTAGTTTTAAACCCCTTTTTTAAGGATGGGAAATCATCAAATGACTTCTTCCGCTCTGGGTGGAGCGGAAGGACGTGTCAGACTCTTACTGACTAAAACCCATCCGTGTTCCTTCTAAAGCCCTTTGCGTTCCAGGGCCCTCCCTTTTTGTTTTTTTGGTGGAGTTTTAAGCCTTGAATGAGGACACAGGTAATAGAGTAGAATATACTACTCTTTATAATGTACACCTGTGTGTATTAAGTTACAGAAAATAAAGCTGAAGTGTAAAAACATCGCTAAAAGTGATGTTTTAAAAAGAGGTTTTAATGGTCCTTCAAATTTATTTAGGAGGATTCAAAGCTCTAGGCAATAAATTTGCCATGATGAACTGTTTTATTATAAGGGATTGAGTTCCAATCCAACATTACCGGGCTTAGAAATAAGATAATCAAATGTGACTGTTAACAGGACACTGCTGTCGATCTATCAATTTACAGGTGTGAAGGAAAGGAAGGAAGAAAGGTATGAAAGGAGGGTTTAGCATCACATGGTGTTTGTTTTGTGAATCCATCATACGGCCATCTGTGTCGATTCGCAATACCTTTATTGCACCTTAATTTTACCAAATGCTAAACCACAAATTCAATACCAAACACATGTCCCCATGATATCAGCAGACGGTATCAGCCTATCATTATCAACACGCCCGCAGCCGACACGCTAGGCGTCGGGTCAACGAACCCACACTAATTCCCTCCGCCATTTTGACTAGAAACAAAAAAAAACTGACCATTTATAGTCTGTGGTTCTGCTGGTCATTGCATTGTTTGGAGTTTGTTTGTAAACAAACGCGGAGTCAATAGTAAAGTTAGTAGTTTTATTTGGTATCGGTCTTTTGCTAAGCTTATTCAAAGTTAAGATCGAATGGCTTATTTATATAAATACTTAGGATTGCTTGATTCTAGCCATGATTTAAACATTAATTAAAGTGTGTAAACCAGTGGCAGTAATAAAATTGTAGAGAAAGGAAGCTATTAAAAATCCCTCTTCGTTAAGAAACCGTGTTCTTTATTACGATAATGATGAAAGCCCAAACAAACCAAGCCAGACCATAATTATTCTCCTTCCACAATAGTTTGAGCACTTCTCGGGTCCACGACCAAGTCAAACATTGGGTTTAAACTAAGTACCTCTCCAATCTAGCGACCCGCCTGTCTATTTCCTATTTTTGAGCACATAAATCTTTATTTATCTTTTTGTATTAAAATTAAGATTCGCTTCATTTTATTTTAGTTACTATTTGTACAAAATATTTTAGTTTTGTTAATTTATGTATGTGTGTCTAAGTTTTTGAGCGTAGGTATGGCACTCGTGGGCTGCAGCTGAAAATCAGCGTCAGGTGTTTGTGTTACCATCTGGCATTATGCTGAGCGGACGCCCTTTGGCATTGTTGGTTGTCATTTTTTATTTTGTTTAATTTTAAAATGTTCTTTTTTTTATAAACACAATTTTCTTTCTTTCTTTTAATCAATTGCTTAACTAATAATCTCATGTTCAGCTGTGTTTACTTGGCAACTCTTAAGAACAAAAGACTTTCTTCCCATGACCACGGAACTCCATTTAAAAGAAGTAAAAAATCGAAGACTTCGCTCGTTCAGCCAGCGTTGTCTGCAAGTCACGGCCATCGTTTAGGACTGATATGACGGATTGCGCAATGAACACTGACTCATTTGGCTACTGGTGCTTTTTAATGGCAAAAAATCTATGGTCCAAATAAATAAATTTTCTTTATGATTTGTTAGTAGGTCGTCATTTTTTTAAATTAGTTTTTTTTTTGTGTAATTCTGTTATTTCCTCTTGATAGGCACTAAACTAACAGAATTCCCTTTCCAAACACGCTTCTTTAAAAA
>NDFZ01003160.1:0-24335 GCA_002192655.3 Mamestra configurata | reverse complement strand
AAATTATGTAACAATCAGTTTTGATTAACTTGCTCCAAATTATCTTCATCGTGATTAGCAGTTTTTCAGTGTCTTACAACAAATTGTAGTGATTTATAAACACGACATCATTATCTGATTCTCATTATTTAGGTTCTAGTTTCGTTTCGGAATTCACTAATTTATTGTTTCAGGGACAAATAGGTGAGTCAGGGCCGCCTGGACCTATTGGGCCGAAGGGGGATAGGGGAGAGAGAGGTGAGACTGGGACACCGGGGCCTGAGGGTCAGCTTGGGCCTAAAGGGGATCCTGGTTCAGATGGCAGCCCTGGGCTGCAAGGGCCTCCTGGTCCACCAGGTCCACCTGGGCCAATAACGTCAGCGTTAATAGTGAGTACATGTTTATATTCATAATCGTTGTTTTCACAGTTCTAAGTGTTGTCTATTGAAAATATTCTTTATACTAATGTGACCAGATCCGTTGAAGTATCTTATGGAAATCAAAAACTCCGAATTAGCTTACAGCGTGTTCCGTAATCATATTTAAAGGTAATGATATATAGGTAGCTGATATACATTAAGGAAAAAAAGCAAAACAAAAAAAAACAAAAAAAGAGTGTATAAACTGACTTAACAGTTTCAAACAAATCACTTTTCAAGAGTCTGATGCAGTTGATGACACCAGATTTGTCATTAAACTAAAGAAAATGTCACCAAATGTAATAAACTGCTTAAAAGTATTTATTCGGATTTTTTTGTTGTTTTCTTTAGGTCCTTTTTTTTGAGAAAAGTCAATTTTGGCTGTTCTAAAATATTAAAACATAAATGAATCTTTCTTAATTTTATTGACAAGGGTTTGTTTCGTCAATTTTGACGAAACAGATTAATTACATCATTATCTAAATAAATTTACTTCGCTTGGGTGGATTTCTTTTTCCTTGTAACAAGACCAGAATCTGCAGTGATCTTATCTAAATAAGGATAGGATTTACTCGGCTTTAATACGTTTCGGTAAATATTATGTTTTATAAGAACAATTTGTATAATATGAATTCTTCCCAGTCATTTTTAATATTCAAAGAAATGAATTCTCCACCTGGTTATTTAAATCTGTAGGAAATTTTCCCAATTATGAATGAATCTTGAAAATAAGTAGACTATTTTATTCAAAGGCAAATTATTCACTCACAAGAAAAACAAACACAAACCTGTTTTCATAAAACGCAAATAAGATGAACAAACATCTAAAGAAACTAGGATGAAAAAAACTAAAATATAAATATTAAGAACCGAAGATTTATATTTCAAACAAAAAATTGAAAGGGAAGAAGTGAAGAGCAAATTGCGTGGGCATATCCAATTATAGACTTCAATAAATAAAACACTCAGCGCTATTGAATAAAACAAATCAAATTATCTCCGTATCAATTACTTAGCACATTCAAAGGTTTCATTCTGTTTACCTAGACTGAAACAGGTACAAATGACTGCAGCGAACTATCCACGGACTTGCGTGCTAAGTGTGGCCAGACTTCACCCACAGAAATTAGTTCTATCTGACCTATGCTTCTAGCTTTCCAACTGGAGTTTCCTACTTATAATAATAAATTTTCTTTAAAATAGAAGTGTATCTTGTTACATGTGTAGTTTTTATTAGAGTACGGTTTTAAATAAAAAAGTGTTAACGTATTAGAGTTGCTAATTTACTTGTTGTAGGAGTGGTTTAGCTAAGGTGATTTAGATTGAATTTAAAAGTTCGTGTTTCAAGTTTTACGAGTAAATGAACGATACGTTATATTGCTTGAATGACTTTAATAAAAATCCACTTATAATTAAAACATTGTCAATTATGTTCATGTCATTGCCACACCCCGACACTATATTCAAATATTTGTTTATTAGTTTGCGTCTATCCCAAGCGTTGTAAAAGATGCTCACGTCGATTTTATACCTTCAGAAGTTGTATCCTTATCTGATAGAGCCCTTATAACAGAAGACAAATCTTCAGTTTTTAAACCTACACAATAAATTAACTACTACTTTATTGTGTAGGTTTACAAAACTGAAGATTTGTCTTCTATTATAAGGGCTCTGTCAGATAAGGATACAACTTCTGAAGGTAATATATTCGCCGATACAGCTGTTTAAACTATTTATTAGCTACGACTCACTAAGTTTTCTACTTTGAGCTGTTCCCACATATACCTAGAAGGAAGAAGATATCTTAACATGCTCCTTTGTCTGCTAGTACCTATCGACCTATTATTATCAGTATCCCTAACACACAACACTGCGAACATGTAAATATAAGCCAGCCATCTATCAGTGTATTCTACTCGTATATCAACTTCAAGTCTGATATGTAATTAGAACCTCTCGAAGCTTCGATAAGTTATTGTTGTTTGGGCTCAAGATACTCCTGTATCGGCGAAGTTGTATGGTATTAGAAAGCATATTAATGTCTGCATTGTTAACATGAAGTTTGTTAATTTCTGGCGCGACTTTAGTTTCAGTTTATTATGGAATAGCATTATGAAAATATAATATAACCTTTGAAAAGGAAACTTTCTAATTCTTCGGCATTCGNTGGAATAGCATTATGAAAATATAATATAACCTTTGAAAAGGAAACTTTCTAATTCTTCGGCATTCGAAATATTCAGTAAATTAGCAAGTAGAGCAAAATGATGTGATTGATGGGGTCCACTTTTCATTATAGTTTCAAAAACGCTACAATGCTGGGCTTAGAGTCGATGCAAAATAAGACCATGTTTTTTGATAATTATAGGTTTTCTAACCACATAATATATTGCTAGTAAGTTAGAACTTAAATAAAAAATAAAAACATTAAAATTGTTAAAAGAATTTTCCCAACTTTTCTGTTGGTATAGCTTTGAAGCATGTCACAGCAGGCTAATTTTCCACAAACAACCCTCACCTTTTTGACACCATTCTACAATTTTTTTACATCCCACCACAAACAATCAGACGTCACCAACTAGTTATTGTTCTCACAACTTTTGTATACATTCCTAATGACCACGTCTTACGCAGGAATCAACGGGATTATATGGGTCCAGTAATCCAGGGATTCTTGGACCTACTGGTGAGAGGGGTCCAATGGGCCTGCCGGGCCCTCAAGGAGAGAGAGGATATCAAGGGAATAAGGGCGAGAGAGGATTACACGGCCCTAAGGGTGACAAAGGCGAAAGGGTGAGTGTTATCTAAATATTATATTGTGGACTAAGAGATGATTTACACGACACGATTTGTCTTGACGTGACTTTGTAAAATTTAATATGTCTGTATAATTGTTTATTATGATGATGGTTTCGAATCTGCATCAACTTCGATGTTTCGTGCTTATATTTTTATTAGAGTGTGAGTTAAAAATGAATGTACATGTAATAAAGTTTAATTATGAAATTTTATTGAATTAAAATTACGAATTAGTTTTAAATTGACACCTTTTATACTAGTATCAAAATAAATAAATTTAACTGAGCTTAAAATACCACGTGTTAACATTATTTTGTTTTGTATTTTAATACATTTTAATGAATCCTTAATCCCTATAACTTTCATAGAACAGCTAATTAACACGATCACACGACTAATCGTATTGTGTAAAGTCTTAAAATGGTTGGAAGAATCCTCCGTTAGTTCATATACGGAATTAGAGATAGTTATGAATATAGACCAGAGTATTAATAATCAGATTAGAACGGCTTATTGATTAATGATTAATTAATTACCTTTGTGCTGGACTACGTACCAATTACGGACTCTAACTAAGTGATTAATTCTACGAATGTACGAGTACGTATAAGCCAAAGTTTATTTTGTGAGTTACTTCGACGTTAAGAAACTAGGAAAATAGGTTAATATTCTAGCTAAACTCGGCCCGACTATCAATCAAAACTTCTGCGGTCTACACAAAACTGTGAATGCTCGAATAAGTCTGATATTTATGTCAAACGAAAACCACCTGAGCTCTCTGCCTTACTGAAATGAAATATACATATATAAAATTCCCATTTTGTTACCTGTTCAAACAATATTGTTTCGCCTTCTTTGTTCACATGCCATGTGGTTCCACTTCCTTCATATTAATTTAACGAAGGGTTCCTTTACAGCATGTTACTAAAGAGAACAACACGAAAACAGCCATAGAACTTTACGAGAGTAACTAAATCAAAATAAAATCACACGGTCCCCGTCGCCAAATTAGTAGGTATTCGGATAATAAACTTGGGTCTAACGCAATAAGCGACGGTTTGACCCTCGTAACGTGCGTTATGTTACCTTCGACCCGTGAGCTCATAACTGTGTTACAGGGCTACGTTGGCCAGAGAGGGCCACATGGTGCGAAGGGAGAGCGGGGTCTACCCGGCCGCGATGGAACACCCGGTCTGCCAGGCCCACACGGACGCCCCGCCGAAAAAGGGGAAAAAGGTACAAACTAACTCAACCATCAAATTTTATGTTACTCTATGACCCATATTTATACTAGGGTAAAGCGTTCGCGAGATTTTTAGGGGCTTACAGTAACGATTTGGAAAATCTTTATTTCTTCGCGCAGTGAACCCTTTGGATTGGTTTTCGAGTGCTTGCACGCAGTTTATTTATTATTGCTGTTACTTTTTACGATCGTCTTGAGAGTTTTGTTTTATTTCTGTATCGGATGTTTTGGCGGTATTATTTTTTTGGGTTGTCCGTAAAGTTAACATATTGAAATAAATGTTTGGAGAATCAGACAGGTGTATTTTATGGGGTCCATTTGTATAAATTGAAACATTCACAGGAGCGGTAACATAATACCTATTTGAATTTCATATCTTCCCCTAAACTTTTCCCATAGCAACAATTTCTTGTGAGACGTTACGTCTCAATATGTACGCAAATACCCAAACGTTTTTCTTGTCTCTGAAGGTACGCTTTTAGTTTACATTAACTAATATGTAATATTTAATACTTACGTAGGTTCCCGCGGTCTGCCCGGCCCTCCAGGACCTGCCGTCCCTGTCATATCTGAAAACGCTATTTCTACTGACGTCACAAGAACTGGTAAGTCCGTATAGGTACACATGCCTGTAACTTGTCTAAAATTACGCAAGTAGCTTGCATGCCATAGTGACATACACAATCTGAACTTTTATGGCACAATGGCATGCAAGATTCTTGCATAATTTCATGCGAGTTACTTAAAGGTACACTCTGTACCATATAGTTTTAATGTAGGGAACTTTTATTAATAAAAACAATTATTATTTTAATAAGTAAAGCAAGGAAAGAACATCATTTAATAACAATAGTTACGTAAAACCTACTTATAATGACAAACTTTGATGACTTTGGAATAGCACCAGGTTTCGAAAATTTAACCTAATTCTATAATAAAGAACAACAACCNTTTAATGTAGGGAACTTTTATTAATAAAAACAATTATTATTTTAATAAGTAAAGCAAGGAAAGAAAATCATTTAATAACAATAGTTACGTAAAACCTACTTATAATGACAAACTTTGATGACTTTGGAATAGCACCAGGTTTCAAATTTAACCTAATTCTATAATAAAGAACAACAACTAGTGAACCATAAATATTTATAATTATTTTCAAATTCAATAGGTAGCCGTGCATTAGTTATCATAGTGACTATCTACAATTAGTAGGTAAAGTTAATGTGATTAAACTTCAAACCAACATGACAATATACTTGGGGAATTTCAATCAACCCTGAACATTAAAATTAATTTAAATAATACCTTCACTAGGTTTCTGGAACTTCAATTAGTTGATTATATTATTTTATAGTGGAAAGGTCCTCCAGCATTTTCTGTAACCATTTTCAAATTGACATTTCATCATCAAAGAGTATTCTTGTCTGGAATTTGATCACTAAGACTATTTCAATCTCTACCAATTTAATCACTTTCAAATTCATTACTATTTTTTTACTGCAGTGGTGTATCAATAATATAGTATTGTTGCAACATTTCTCAAAAGTTGAATCATTTATTTGCGTGTGTAATTCACCTTTGACCACGCCTATATATCTCTGCCCTTTGCAAGAATTTGTATTTGTGTCTCCGTTTTCGTGTCTCTCATACAAACTACTCATTTCATTTCTCCAAACTGCTTCTTCCATTTCAATGTTTTCTTCAAAAACAAATCTGTAGTCAAGCAATTCTGATTTTTGTATTAAAAGTTTCTAAATTCATTTCCCACCAACTTAGGAATCTGTCACTTGTCCGTTTAAACTAATTAATAGTAAACACGACACCACACAATTATCAATCAATCAATCAACTGATAAGATCCATTTAATTAATTAATTATTGGACAGTCCTTCTAAACAGTATGTCGACCTATTTTGGGTTGATATACAGGAAGGAGTATAAAACAAGTTGTATGTTAACAATCGTTTGATAATATTGATAAAATTAATACGTTTGAAGATGATAAAGATACTGTTTTTGGTCTGGAGGTAATTACAAGGAAAATAGAGTTTGTCAAACAAAGATATTATAAACAGGTTAAGGTTAAAAACTAATGTAAACAAGTTTAATTTAATTAAAACCGACTAGTATAACAGAAATTCAGATAATTTAGCAGATACAAGATTAAGTAATAACAGTGGAGCTGGACACTTATTTTACATAAGCACTGTTTGAGTCCGTATTGGACTACGCAGGGATAATGAAAAAAGAAAAAAAAAAGAAATTAATGAGAGAGACGTTTATTTCGTAAAGAAATCATGTTAGGCTAAAATAAAACTTCTTTCATAGACACTTAACAAATGTAATGCTGCTAAACATATTGTGCTCACGACATTAAATACATAAATTTGAATCAGATACAATTGATAACACAACGTAATACGAGCTTGGATCACACTATCCCGGGATCAGTCGTTTGTCATTAATCATATTCGTATGAGAGCATCAGTTTATACTGAATTGCTGATATTAGCCCATTTATAACATCGGTTGGTCCATATTTTTTTTTCTAATTTTAATAAAACTGACTAGTATAACAGAAATTAAGATGATTTAACAGAGACTCAGTGCAGTTTTAATAGTAATAATGGAGTTGATCACTTATTTAGATAAGCACTGTCTCAGCCCAGACAAGAAGAAATAAGAGAGAAAGGAAAGTTTTATTTCTAAAGGAGTAATGTATAGCTAAAACAATATCTACTCCTTTCAATAAACCTAAACGTTTAAATGCTGCTAAAGATAATATGTACAAGATTAATATACATAAAGTTGAACCAAATGCAATTGATAACACAACTTAATATGAGCACGGTTCACACTATCCTGGGATAAGCTAATCTATTACCATCGTTAGTCATTAATCATCTTCGTACGGTAGCATCAGTTTATACTGAATGGCTGGTATTAGCCCATCTATAACATCGGTTGGTCCATTTCTATCTGCTAGATATAGAGGAGCTTAGGGATCGAGTCTCAGTATTGAATGTTACTGTAATAGGGTTGGAGATGTTAGATGACATTCGCTTGGGGTTATCGTTTTGACAAATTCGATTGGAGACAATGTTTGTTTAAAAGAGGTATTATTATATAAAATTCGTTTATAATTTGAAAATAATTATAAGAGCTATACTAAGCTGCATTACCTGACCTGGTAATGCAGCTTAGTACATGTTTATATATGCGATTGCTTTTTATTTTTCGATATACACCTATGTCGATCCTGCATATATTTAGTTATGACAATGATTTAACACGCTTTTAAAAAAAACGATAAGAAAAATTGTATGAAATAGTCATCTACCCGAAGCAAGGCGATAAAACCCATTGATAATGGTGGTCGGGGATCCATAGTGAATAATATCTTCATAATGTTAGCATTGCCGTCGTCCCTTGAACCCAATGTTGTTCGAAGGCCTACACTGATATTTAATGTTGTAATACAGCATGGAATAGTTTATTACATAAATGAATATACCTACTGAGGTTAGACAACAATCATCCTAAGATTGTATTTCTAATGAAATCATTACTTGAAATCTAATTTTCAGAAATTCTAATCTAAAACAAAAATAAAAGACCTGAAACTAGGGCAGGATTACACTGCGGTCTGAGCACTACAATTTTAATTAACATAAATAGTGTTTGCTGTCATTCGTGGACAGACACAATTGGTTTTAGAGAATACTGAATGAATTAAAACAGGGCGTGACAGTCACTGTGTCGTGAAAATGGCTTGAGTCGACGAATGTTTGCGGTAACAATACTCGAAAGCGAAGTGCAACTTGTAAAATGGTGAACTATTTTATTTTAAATGGAACTGAATTTCAAGCTGAGCTGTTAATGAAACCATGTTGAATTTATTCTCTTGTTCTAATTTGAAGTTTTGGAATTGGTTGATATCTGAAAACTTTAAAGGTACATAAATAAACGTAGAATATCACCATCCCATCACTTGCCGTGGGTGTCGTAACAGATGACTAAGGGACTCAGCCTGAAGTGTATTTTCTGTGCATTGCAACAGCTACACTGCGATCGCCAACCCGCCTGCCAAGCGTGGCGATTATGGTAAACCCCTTGGGGGAGGCTCAAGTCCAGCAATGAACGTCTTTCGGCTGATATGATGATGACGGAGCATCACTTGAGAACGGCTTAACCGAATTGGCTTTTTTTTGTTGTGTTTCGTTATTTTCAGGCAAAGGTTTGATGATCGATTTCATTTGAGAACACTCACTGGATATTAAATTGTTCTCGTGCGAAACCAGGGCGGGTTACTATAGTTTCCGATGAAATTGATTAAAAATTTTAAGTGATATTTTGACATTTCGAAACTAATATATGGTTGATATTTAGCTGAAATAATAGGTTACAGACATCGACCCTTAATCTAGTACCCAGAATTTCTATTTTAGGAAATAATTTGCAACTAAAAGGAATATACAAGGTGGAAACGACGATACGACAATAAATCAAAACACTGGCAATACTAGTTCATACGAATATGTTGTCTTTCATCACAGATTATAGTCACTAACTGCAACAGACTGCTTGGAATATTTCGTCAATAGTAGTCACTATCCTTGAATAGTTTGAGTTTTTTTGACGTTTTATGTAATTGATAAGTTTATTTTTATTTTCGGTGACAGGATTTATAATAGTATCAAAATATTTCTATGATCCAGTACTGCCAGTGTTTCCATTTATTGTCGTATCGACGTCTCCACATTGCATAACTTTGTTGAGCACAAAGCCGCACTTCGCTTACTTATATGACGTCGTATAACTTAAATATGTCCCACATTTACCGGCATTGACACGCACACACTGAAACGTCACATTTACCCTTAATTATGTAAAACAAACGATATTTCACTCCATCATAACTTCGTATGAAGGCCACGAAAAATAATTACTGTTGAAAACTCATACAAGTAGACAAAACGCTTAAACATTAATTTCTAAGTCACTAATTAAGTTCCCTTCTAATGGAGCGCTTCAAGGAGTAAGTTTGAGAGAGAATTTAGAAGCAGCAGCTTTTGTTAAGTACGTAAAGTTTCAGGTTATTTGACATTGCAGATGAAGCACTATAGATATTAAAACATTAGCTTCTGACTGCAATATCTCCCGCGTGAAAGTCGAATTTTATTCCATAGTCTACCCTGGTCCCTATTTTATCCACATTTTTTCAGCCGTTAGAATGTGAAGAGGTTACGAACAAACAGACAGACAGACAGACAGACGGACAGACAAGCAAAGTATCTTTCGCATTTATTATATTCGTATAATCCATAAGAATATTATTTGTATTAAATTGTAAATTGTAAATAATAATAGTTTTATTACTCGATTATTAGGCTATTCTGCGTTTTATGAAAAGCATTAATTATTCTAGGTAACGCTGATTATGATATTATATGTAACTATTTCCCGATTAAATACCTCATGGAAGTCTATTATTTTAATAACGTTGGATACTAAAATATCGAGTTCTATTGCTGCCGAAAATAATATAATTGTTTTAACTAGCACAATAATAAATTAATATAACGGATTTATACGGTGGGTGTCATTTACGACTAACTAACTTATATAAATTGGGAGCTCATATTTAAATAATACAAACGACAAAATAAATAATAAAAAAAAACCTATCTAAGTATGAATACGTGAAGCAAAAACTTTGTACCCCTTTTTACGAAAATATCGCGGACGGATGTGCATGAAATTTGGCACCGTTAAAGTTTATGTGGAGAGAGAGTCCAGAAAGCTAATATTTTTGTATAATGTGAAAATATTGGCCAAGTGCGAGTCGGACTCGGTTGCAAAGGGTTCCGAACGAATAAAATTTTAACAAACTAAAAAATGCGTCCTTCACGTTGTCAGCTGGTACCGTGCCCAAGAGACTATTGTAAGATTAGTGTATTTTTAATTTTAGTTGTTATTGTTTATATCATGTTGCTAAATTGAATAAACATCTAATTTTTGTAACATGTTTAACATGAATAACTTCAAAACTGTTTATTTTAAAATTATGAAAAAAGGAAACCCTCACAAAAAGGTTTTTTATTTGATATAGGTATCACATGGTACAATTTGAAAATCTTTCTTTTGATTATTCTAGTTGGTCTCCCAAAAGTGACCCCCGATGCTCAAAATTTATTAATTTACTTTACACATTCGTGTTGGGGTCACAGAAGTTCAAATGTGTGCCAAATTTCAACAGAATCGGTCCAGTAGTATCGCAAAATTAATAAAAAACCGGCTGTGACAGACGGACAGACAGACAGCCACATAACCGAGTGATCCTAAGAGGCTTCCGTTTGTTAAGGATGTTTGGAACCCAAATTTTGGTCAAATTTCGACCACTAGTACCTACTTATAATTCTGTTTATAGAACAACATTCATTAATACCATCTGAACACGGTGTTAACACAAAATATAACAGCCTCTCGTCATAAGTCACAACATAAGCTCCTATTCCATGTATTTCGTTACACGCTGAATATAAATCAAAATAATATTTTCACAGAAGCGGCGTTACTGAAAGACGGAAAAGGCGACGCTGGGGAGAAAGGAGACAAGGTAATTATACAAGCAAATAAAACACGTCTTTTAGGATAAAACACAATAATCAAAGCAGCAAAACATCTTCGAGGATTCGTTTTCTTTGAAATCATTTACTCGTACTTACATATTTTAATGAGGCCTTAAAATTATTAACGTATTTTTGTCATAATATAATAAGATTTGTGTACAAATTTAAATTATATGCTTACCCATATTTTCTGCTTCTATGTAAAAATATTAACTACTGTTTTAGCTACATAATATTAATTTGGTCCTTTTTGATAACGTAAGTTTAGAAATCAAATAAAGCACAAAAACCTTAAGCAAACTACCTTCCAACTGTGAAAACATAAAGTATGCTAAAACATTTCCGAACAGGGAAAAAAGTTACGTTAAACGTGTCGATACCGAATACTAAAGTTCAATATTTTATTCAGGGAGAAAAAGGGCTCAGAGGTATGGAAGGTCCCCAAGGCTTTCCGGGCACTGACGGCAAGCCGGGTGAGCGCGGGGATATTGGACCATCCGGTCTTCCTGGCACGCAAGGTCCAACGGGCCTAAATGGACCTAAGGGAGACAAAGGGGATGCCGGCCCACCTGGACCTGTCGCAATATCAAGAGATGAAGCGTTAGTGTTGACAAAGGTGTGAAATAAAAAAAAACGTTTTATGATTTTGCGTTATTAAACGTAACGCTTTTTCTTGCTCTTATTTACAAATATTTAAAGCGAAGTCCTTTTTAAACCCTTAGCATAACATCTAAGTATGATTCAGTTACACAAAGACTTCATATTATTTCGAATAATTTACACAGCAGATGATTAATGTTCGAAGCTAAGAGCAATATCTTGTACCCACATGATCTACTAACTAAACATTACCAAGCCTTACAGACACATATTCAAGAAATCAAATCTTTGTAAATCAGGGTGATAAAGGCGATACAGGCCCGAGGGGCAAACGTGGACATCCTGGGCCTCCTGGACCTAGGGGCCCACCAGGCGTACCTGGACCTCCAGGGACTCCAGGCAATAATGGAATATCTGGTGATATAGGACTACCCGGATGGACGGTGAGAAACAGAATTATTTACTAGGATTTTGTTCCTTGAAAGTTGAAAATAGAATACTAGGAACTTGATAAAAAACCATTTTTGAGTTGCTTTAATTGCGATATGTGAATATAACGAAACGTCCCGCAAATTCTTCTGAACACATTTCTCGAATTCCAACCAATTTTCACAGAAACATCTTCAAGTAAGTATGGGCCCAAAATTCATATTAAATTGTCCTCCACCCTACATTCCGGATAAACCATAATTACAGTTATACATTTGACAGGGCCCACCCGGTGCCGTCGGGCAGCCGGGCGCTCCCGGGCCGAAAGGGGAAAAAGGAGATCCTGGCGGGGCCCCACTTGACTTAGAAAAGGTAATACCATATACCAGGTTAATTGGACGTTTGAATTTGTATTTTTTTTCCCTCTTTTCGTTTATGAGGAGTGGTTCTCTGAATGATACAACTGAGGGCGTGTTTGTACGAAATGCTTTCAAAGAATCGAATTAGCTTCAGTATTTTTCTTGTAAATATTAAGGACTTAAGTTTGAAGCAGTTTTTAAGTTTTAGTTGAACTGTACCTTATGGAAAATTCTGACAAATTCTTAAATTACTAAAACTAGTAGGGAACTAAATAGACGAATGAAGTAAATAAAAAAAAAAATTGTTCCTAAGTAAATTTTGAATCTCTTTATTGATTATTCTGTAGCGTTTCCTCCCGTCGATATGTAGCTTATTCGGTATTCCAGAGGAGTCCACTCCAAATCAAAAAAACTCTGACCCAAAAACAACATAGGGGCTAGAATATGCAGTGTAAACTGAGCCCGCATGTGGCCAACAATCCGCTTTTGTTCCGTATTGACTAATACGAGCCTTTGGCTTTTGGCGCGTATATCCATAGCCACTACTTTTATAGATGACGGAAATGGTAGAACAAAATTCCAATATGTTCGCTTCTGTATTTTTCGTATCCGTACAAAATTCATCACAACTACGAGTAGATGCAAAATTATTTATATTAGCAGTAACATGCAACATGGTGGTATTCGTAAAGATGCCAAGACTATGCAGCTGCTCATAAATATTTTTGTATTTCCATTTTACTAGAAGTAGAACGAACCAAGAGAAGCTTTATAAGCTTTTCCAAACATCATAGAAAACACCGAAGATGCGATAAACAAAGCAAAAAATAACTTAAAAGATTCTCCCCAAGTTTCTCCATGATTCTTTGAATTTCATTTTTGTGCTGCGCATACTCTACAAACTAAAGTATAAGCAAATAAAAATAGTTTTTAAAAATAAATTCAGAACGAGTAAGAAAATTATTATTAGTAATAGCAATAAAATTGTGCGCATTAAGGTGAAAGGCGAGAAAGGCGACCGGGGGTACGACGGTGCCCCGGGTCCGGCTGGCAAGGATGGGCCTCGAGGTCCACCAGGGCCTCCTGGGAGTCCAGCAACTAACATCCAGTACATGACCGTTCCGGGGCCTCCGGGACCGCCGGGCCCCCCGGGTCCACCCGGTGTTTACCCGAACGAAGTGCCAGACTCATTGACTGATAGCCCCGGGATTAATCGGCTCGAGCCTACCGGAGGTGAGTAACAGTGTTGTTTTATGATAAAGTGTAGAAAAAACATGTAGCAGGGATCTTTGTGTGTAAAATTTGTTGCTGAGTATTTAGTCAGCTTTAGAAATAAAAGTGTAGTTTTCGATTCGTTCTTATTCTATTGAAGGAGTATTGAAAAATTTTACTCATAACAAAAAGCGGTATTAAAAATGGCGTTGTTTTTTATTCAACAGGAAAACAACGCGATCCACTACAAATTTTAAGAAACTTGAACCATCTGGTACAATACCGCCAGGAGCCGTACGGTACGCAATAGTTTTTCACAAACACTTTTACCGAGAACTAAGTCAGGATTGTTTTTCTTATACAACTTTGAAACTCGCTGAGTTGAAAAATTCGTATTTACATTTTAATGTTGCAAAAAATTGGTTGGAAGTTGAACACAGTTTCTGGAAGTTTATGAAATAAAATGGTGTTTTTCGCAGCGTACCGCGATCCTTTGGATCCTCTTGGAGATAATGGTGATTTTGATGATGACGAAGATGGTAGAGCTATCGTGGGGACTATTCTTTTTAAGACTACAGATTCTTTGATTCGGGTAAGTTGTGTTACATCAAGAAATATATAAGGCCTTAAAATACCTGGGAAATTAGACAAAGCAATATTCTACATATAAGTGATAAGGACTGTCTATCAATGATCACAAGTATTACAGCGCTGGTAGAATAAAATCTTGTCTGTGTATATACCGAAACAGTTTTCAATGGTTTAAAAGAATCTCCAAGTATTTTGTTGGTAAATTATTCACCTTATACAGATTATCTAGGTATTGATCGCAATGTACCAAGAAATTTTAAACCTAACTTTTTCCGACAGCTTGGCACAAACAGTCCCCTGGGCACCTTAGCGTACGTCATACAAGAACAAGCGCTACTTGTTCGCGTCAACAACGGCTGGCAGTACGTAGCTGTAAGTAATATTTTGAACCTTATACCATAATATTGCTATCATGATGTCTCTGGACTACCTTAAGGTAGACTGGTAGTAAATGCTTTAAGCATTTGTGCAGTTTTTTGAACATTCATGCATCACTAAATCTGCTAAGGAATGCCTGGATCAATAAAATGCATTGTGAAACAGTTGAACGCATATTGCTTTGATAGCAGCTAATATGATAATGAGACAAACAGTATAATTCCTATTCTTCTTAATATTCTTATCGGTCCAGTCTTGTTTGTTCAGTTTTATTACATTACATTACTGCGTAAGTCCAATATTACTTTCTATTGTTCGAGCCTCCCATTGTTATTCAGCCTCTCCACCATGCTTAGAAATACCTGCGGGTGCATCGCTCCTATTGAAATCCATAACAATATCTCCGTATCACAGTCGTATTGATAGACCGAACAGGCCTGACCGTAGGTATAGCTCTGATAGACAAAACCATCGTACGGGTCTTATATACCTACATTTCCGTATCTATAGTAAATTCCATGAATATATTTCTATTGTTCGTCTCGAGTACCTTGGTCTTATAGTACAATATCGTATCAGTAAGCTCAAAGCTGTTCATTGGAAGGATCCCTACGCGCTGCGTTGCAAACAAAAGTTGTTGTCCTATTCAAAGTTGATTTTGGTTTTCGTTGATCCGTATCTGAGGGACTTGAAAAGGTGACATTATATTCGCGAAAAAGACTCAAAAAACAGTTTGACGTTCGAAAAACTAAGTGTAATTTTGGCAGCGTATTTCATGGGAAGACTATTGGGAATGTGCTCGGCGTAGACGGTGCACTCTAGCTTTGCACATTTTCAACTTTTACCTTATTAATACTAACCACTTGCATCTCTGATCTTTGACAGAATACCACTTTTTCTAGTCCTTTTGATTTAAATTAAAAAAGGTTTCCACTCTGGGAGTGCCGGCAGAAGTGAAAACTTGAACATTAACATTGTGCATTTTTGGTATTTTGGAATGGTTAGGGATTAATTTCGCACGAATTGCATATGCATGCATTGAGGCATACATTTTCGTGTCCAGACGCGAGTTTAACATTTTTTACCCACCCCAAAAAGTGCACAATGTAAAGAAGTTTTCACTTACACACTAATATTTTTTTCATATTATTTTATAAGCGAATTTGCAATAGAAGTTACATTGTATGTCTATTAGCGCTTGCTTTATTAATACGGGGTTAATTTCAGTAATTTTCTCTGCCAATACAGTGAAGTGCGGTGCGTGGTAGTTAATGTACGGTTGCGGTTAGATAATTTGAAACACCCGGTTTTAACACGACACGTAATGGAATATGAAATAGAATATGGAATTATTAACGAGCTAGAATAAGTACTTTATAGCCATTAGAATATTTAAGTAATTGAACAGAAAAATACAATATGAAGATTATGATGTTATTAATAACACAAGCACAAACTAAAAACAGTTTCCTGTGTAACGTTAATATTAATGAGAAATTGATTTTTTAATAATGCTGGAAACGTTTAATTAGCCACAGATTAAATTATAATCTAAACATGGCATCCATCCAGATATTTTGTTTATTGAAACAGCGGGCTATTGAATATTCAATCAAAATTGTTTCATAACTTTTGTGCCTCACCCTATCGACCCCAGTGGCCTGTTCATTTGGATTAAAACATTCCCCGTCATCGACGAAAGAAACTTGATTTCTAAATATTATTACCACGAGATTTCAGACCTTAAATATTCATGAATAATAAAGAAAATTTTCTTTTTCTTACCCTACTGGGAATAAGGAACTCCGCCTTTATTCGGGTCTTGTTATTTGAACGAAACTTATTCCTATTCCCAATGGATACACATCTGAATGAGTTAACAATTTCACAAATTCATAATATTTAATTTGAATCTTAAAGGCGGTGGCTAAAGCTCAGAATTAATTGCAGAAAGTATTACTAAGAATGTTGTGCCCTGTGATTGTATTCGGAAAGTCTTAGCGGTATCTACATTTGAAGCAGATCTATCAGTGTTTTTTGTCAACGTCTAATTTTCATTTTCTTTGCTGACAGCACAAATAAAGNTATCTACATTTGAAGCAGATCTATCAGTGTTTTTTGTCAACGTCTAATTTTCATTTTCACAACACAAATAAATCCAGAAAAGTTGTCCTTAAAAATCATATTGACTAACTAGCTTTATTTCATGTAACTCATTATAATAAGTTTTGTTTTTGTTTAGATGGGCTCGTTACTGGCTATACATACGCCTCCTGCAGGAGGTCCAACTCGAACGCCTCTGCAGAACATTCTAGAAACTTCCAGTTTAGTTCATCATAAGAATCCNGAACATTCTAGAAACTTCTAGTTTAGTTCATCATAAGAATCCAGCTGTGGAAGGACCTGTGGTAAGTTCTTCAACATTATCGCAAAAAAAGTGAAAAATAAAATAGTTTTTGACAAAAATATCCAACCGCCTGAAGTAACTGCGAAAAAATAAACTTTAATTTAATAAGTCGGTGTCTTTGACTGTTTCTTTGTTTTTTAAACATCGAAATTAAAGCTTATAACTTAGTAGTGTTTTTTTTTAATTTAGAAGTCGGTAGTGTTTTTTTTAATTTAGAAGTCGGTTGTATTTTTTGTAAAAAAGTTTTTATTTTTCACTTTTAAGTGGTACCCCACATCTAACAACACCACTGGAAAGTCATAAGTCACAGGAAAGTAAAATACGCAATTTCGTTTACTTGGATGAAATATTTTTTCCAGCTGTTTTGGTTTGAAAACCAAACAACTGAACCGATTTCGTTAAAATTTCTATGGTACCAATAGGNGCAATTTCGTTTACTTGGATGAAATATTTTTTCCAGCTGTTTTGGTTTGAAAACCAAACAACTGAACCGATTTCGATAAAATTTCTATGGTACCAATAGGAAAGTATGTATATCCTTTCACGTGCAAAAATATTTTTTTCAAATCGGTTCATAAATGACGGAGTTATGAGGTAACAAACATAAAAAAAAAGAAAATAAAAACTAAATTAAGAACCTTCTCCTGTTTTTGAAGTCGGTTAAAAAGAAAACATTTAATACCAATAGAAAAAACAAAACACCAAGTACAGTAACAAAGTTATCTTCTATTAAAACGCTGCACTAAAAGCCAGCATTATGCAAAACACCCGGTTGTGTAAATGTTGTAGGAAATTGATGATTCAACACTTTTATAACCTTGACCTTTCTAACCTGACATTTTACAACAGTTGCTAGCCTGAACACAACTCAAAGCTTAAAAAAATAATCTTTTAGCACTTTGCGCAACCACTTTTTGCTCTGGTGACATTAATAATTTTCAAGTTCTGACCAATTTTTTTCTGTGAATATCCGGTACTAGATTTCTTTGAGCCTAATGAAATCGCTGTTGATTCAGGGAAGGAATTCATAGAAAATGAAGTCGACAGTTCTTTTGATGACAAATTCGTTTTAAGAAATCTTAATGCGGCGTCTGTAGAACCTGGACTATTGTTTTCGAGTCTCATTTGTTCTTTTTGTCCATTAGTTACGTCTTGCAGCCCTAAATGAGCCGCATACTGGTGATATGCACGGTGTAAGCAGCAGTAATTACGAATGTCGAAGACAATCTCAAAGAGCCAATATGGAGGGCACTTTTAGAGCCTTCATATCGTCAAGGTAAGTGACTCTTTTATAGCTATCGGAATTTATAGGAGGGATCAAAGGTTAAAAGGCTTTTAATTTGGGTCAAAGATAGGGAATTCAGGTATTTTTATTCATGTACGTTCCAAAAAAAGAAGCGTTCAGATAAGCTGTATAAAATCTGTTAGAATAGAAGTAACAACTTAAGTAGGTACTGGTTTCGGTGTAATTTTAGTATTTTTTTTTAGACTATATTTTTTGATGATGACGATGACGTTTCATGATAATGTCATTGTTATCTTGAACTTTTTCTAAAATCATTGCTTTGTTCACAGGGTTCAAACCATAGACTCAATCGTAAGTTGGGTAGATAGAGAGATACCCGTAGTTAACACAAGAGGTGATGTGCTCTTCAACTCTTGGGGCGAGATGTTCGACGGTTCAGGAGCACTCTTCGCTCATGCCCCCAGGATCTACAGCTTCAGTGGAAAGAATGTCCTCATGGATCCTGGATGGTATGTACTTAGCTGAAGGAGAATCTTCTTTATATTTTTGTATTGTTTTAACTGTATTCAGCCCGTACTGTTTTTTTTTTAATTATTAAAAGACAGTTAACACTAAATTGAAACCCAATCAAATGATGATAACACCTAAATATTCGTTGTGTTAATAACAGAATTGAACACTTAACGTGTCCTTTCTGAAAATCCAGTTAATAATAGAACGTTTACCAATAATAATTAAAAGGCAAAAGCACGCTTGCTTACGAACAAAACTGTTGAAACAGATTCTCCAGAAACACTATGACAAATTGAATACGAAAGAAAATTGGAGGGTTAAAGGGGAAAGCAAAAAATGAGCCCTTATCGCATCAGATAACCTAGAAATAAGCTGCCTTATTTTCTCTGGCAATTTAGAAACGACTGGCGGTATGAGAACTTACCGTATTTCAATCTTTGAACCCAATACACTCAAGCTAGCTAAGGTTGGGATATTGTATTGCCTTTGCTTCAAGAAATGAAAGTGTAAACGGTTCTGGTTTCTTGGTATTGGCGGGACTTGGATAGGTTTCATTGGCGTCTTATTGGTTTTCCCACCTTCGTTTATTTTATTTGTATTTACAACTACATATTGCTTCTCTTGTAAATACTATCGCAATTTGATTTTCCACCTACTCTACTTTAAACTCAATCTCAGAGTAACGCTTCGGAAATTTCCATTACAATTCAGCTTTATATAATAATTTTAGGTAATAAAGCATTATTTCTTGAAGTATATCAAATATCGAAGCGTCTACTACTTTAATTGTTCGTCTACCGAAAAGCAGATATTCTAATTAAAAATAATCGTTAGTCCCGAAGAGGGGCGTCCTATCAATTTATTCAATCTCTTCTCAGATAATCCTTATAATCCACTAAAGAAATATGTACTTAAGAATGGGTGATTAGAGTTTCCAGACAATGTTTTACTGACAAAGACAATTCATTGTAAAATAGTTGTATTGTTAAACTGTGAAATTGACGTTTAATTTACCCAAATAGAGAACTGGTATTTATATAACCTTTACAAAGAGAGGGATCTAGGCCACAAGAGACAATTAATGGAGTTTAGTCTACTAATTCTACTGGTTTTGTTAATGACTACACTTTGTTATGAATTCTACATATAAGTAGAAACATTCTTTATTTACACAATAAAGTCCTGCTCTGTAATATAATCCAACATAATCCTTTCATGTAATTCATCAATAAATCATCATCAATAAATTCATATTTCTAACAAGCCATATTTGTCAGTCTTATGAAATCTGAAGCTTATCGAATTTGTGTTACATACTCATAATATTTACGTTCATATTGCCTCTAATAAAACCAATATCTCCAAAGAGCATCTACGAAATTACGATCTACGCTTGCTTCGACAGAATTTCTAATGTTCGATATCCATTGCTCTTTAGGCCTACCAAAGCCGTGTGGCACGGCGCTAATCCGAATGGAGAGCCAGCAATGGACGCCTATTGCGATGCTTGGCACAGCAGTAATCCGGACAAGTTCGGACTCGCGTCTTCGCTTCGCTCCAATAAGCTTTTAGACCAAGAAACGTAAGTGGTTTGATATTTTTCTTTGTGAAAATATGCATGATGCTATGTTGAGTTTAGCAATAATTATTTTCGTAATTTTCTTCGTGTTTTCAATTAAAAGATAGAAGAGAATTTTCTTTTCCTATTTTTTTTTCTACAATAACCATGTCAAAGTTTTTGTACCTGAAGCAATAAGTAAAGTTGCTATTATTAACGATCTATAAAACATGTAATGTATGCCTCTTCAACCACCGCGCTGATTGATCTGTAAAATATTAAAATAATCCTTTCTTTCGCAGATATTCATGCAGTAGTAGACTAATAGTTTTATGCGTGGAAGCAACGCCAGTAGATACAGTTAGAAGAAAAAAACGATCCAAGTAAGTAAACACTCATATTTAAAAAACTCTTTGTCTACATATTTTAACAAAATCTCCATAATATTTGCAGCTTGGTAAAGTAAACTTTTACTGCAGCTTTGCATTTTATACAATATTAAATTAATATTCACTTTGTAAAATTCTTTTGAACTTAACAGAATTTTATTATCACAAGCATTGCTTCAAGTTTTTCAATTTTTTTATTTTATTTTATGTAAAGAAGTCTTGTCCTTTTTTACTGTTTTAACCGTACATATTCACAACTAGATTCCGGAGTCTGGAGCTATTAATAGATATAAATTGATGCGGTAAACCAAGTTAGCTAGTCATGAGGTATTTCGGCCGATTCCAAATATCAAAGGTCCTAATACGCAATGTATCCAATGAATTATGGAACTTACAGAACTATCAAATTTAATAAAACTTCCCAAATTGAAAATCTATACAGAATTACTTCGGATACAGTGCGCAAATTTTACGCAGAACAAGATCATTTGAAATAAATATACGTGTTTTGCCATGTTTCGAAAAAAAAAAAAAAAGTAAAGTAATCATATAGTTAGTCGACACGGTTGCCGCAGTGGTTCAGCGATTGGCTGCTGCGCTGCGTATCACAGGTTCAATTCCCATAAGAAACAAATATTTGTATGGCCTACAGATAGTTGGTATGTTTGTAAAAGCAACGACGATACAGGAAAAAATCCTAGTGTGGGGCAACACTAAAAAAAAAACATAGTCACTTTTTTCGAAACCCCTTCTTAACAACGAGATAAGTGAAGCCTATTCAAGTGAACAAAGAAGTATGCCCGCTGTTTCCGAAGTAACCCTGCTTATCTGATTATAAAAATTAAGTCAAAAATATTTTTTCCTCGCAGGTATCGCAACGCATCAGAGAAGATGCAATTTCTAAACGAAATCGAAGAAAGGAACGAAACTAGGCGGAAGTTATAGACATTGATTAGCTATTTTTAATAGATTTTAAGTGAAAAAAAATGTGAAGACTGTAAATAAATTGTATGTAGATAAAATACGTTTTGGTAAAGCAATGATTCCGGTGGAACATATCGACAATATATCTCAAATAAATGAACAATGCTATTTGCTTTAGGTCATGCTCTACTGAAAGCAGTGATGCGATGTGCGGTACCATTTTTTTTCCTGAACTGGTAATCCTTAGGGGCAAAACATATGTACCTATTCTACTAATTTTTTAGATTTGCAATAAACATGGCAATATTTTAACTTTTTCAAGCTTTTTAATCAAGATTTCTACTATTTATTTACTTAGGATCTCCAACAAAGAATATAGACAATACACACATAAATGACAAATTACAATTAATATCGAGTAGGTGTACTCCTTCACTTACAGAAGACCACAGCATGCGCAGTTAAAAACTAAGCTCACAAAGTTAAATTATTAAAAAGGAATAAAATACTTTGAATTTCTGTCACTTGTTACTATGATATAATTGAATAAAAAACAGCATCACTGCCTTATAAAAGCATGACTTTTTCAGTTCAATATTATTCCGTAGATTTGTAAATAACAGGTTACATAATTCTGTCTCTATCTAAATAACTATCGAATGTAAATAAATTGTTAAATTTTTCTCAATAATTTAATTAAAAACTGCGTTTATACAAAATATAATAATTATTTTTACCGTAATTTGTACAATTATATTATTTATCTTTAATTTAAAGATAAATAATATAATTAATATAAATAAAAATATATTGAATTAATAAATTAATTATAAATGAGTGTTATTTCATAACTAATAAGTTTCAATGACGGCCTCCTCCTTAGAAGCCTAATTTATGAATTATAAATGTAATTAAATGAAATGTTAATATTATAATAGCTACATTTAGTGTTGTATCTTCTCTGTATATATTTTTTTTGTATATTAATATTGGGACTGTTTCCATGCTATGTTTTCATAAAGATTTGTAAATATAATTATAGTGACTTCTTAATGTCCGTCCGTCGTCTATCGACACTGACGCGAAAAAACCAAAATTAAGATTATATTCAACGACCTTCACATAATTAATTTGTAAATTAATAAGTAATCCTAAAATAAAGTTATTTGTTCTAAAAGGCATTCCTAAACCACATATCATTTATACCCAATATTTTGTACAAAGTTTTATGAAAATTTATTTCAAAACTTTTGGATGCCAATGCCAACGAGAAACCATCATAGCATGAGAACAGTCTTCCTGTGATAAGTCAATATAAAATAAATGTCGACTCTATAATTTAGCTGATAAAGTTTATTTTTACTTTATTTCATAGACGCATCAAATTGTAAGTGTCAAGTGAAATATACCTAATAATCATAAGGACCTTGTAATTTTTCATTGTTAAAAAAAACGAACGCTAGGTAAAATTTTATTGTACTTAATAAGTACAGATTGTTTTGAAAATAAAAGAAGGTTTTTTAATTGACTTGTATTTTTTTACATTCCAAAAATATACCCCAGTTTACACTAGAATAATTAATAACCCACATTACTTTTAACAGTATCATTAATTCACAGAATATAAATATAATTTTTCATGCACAGCACAAACAATTCATTTCATAAAACTATAAAAGTAATCCAACAAACAAAAGCTAGAAATATCAAGAGTATGAAATTCAAACAATAATTCTAAGTAAATAATTGTACGTAACTACAGTTTATTACAATGCGTTTATGTAAATATTCTTACATACACGCATGCCATTTCTGCTTTAGTTAAGCCAGACATGCGATCATCAAGTAAACTGTGAGTCCTTGGGCCTTAGATACTGACACTTGACACTTTATCAGCAATTAATTTATTTCGTACCTTCCTCGCGCCATTTTGGTCATCATCATCATCATATCAGGCGTCCAGTGCTTTACATAAACCTCTCCCAAGAGGTCCCCCCCCCCGGGTTGCCATAATCACCACGCTGAGCAGGCGGGTTGATAATGGCAGTGTAGCTGTTGCAATGTACAGAGAATGCTGCTGCCCAATCTCTGGTGACGCTTGTCAAACATGGTTCAATGATCTACTAGGTACTTTTTGAGAATCTTTACCGCTGATAAAATGTCAGTTTGCCTCAGCTCTCTTAGTAGTCATAAAAGTTTTGATCACCAGTATTTTGCTTCCAATGTAACTTGAAGAGAAACATGTGAAGAAACAACATGGAGAATCAAACTAATAAAAGAAAAGAAACCAAAGTAGGTATCATATTTTGACTAGCTGTAAGCTGTAATGTAAGTATGATTGAAAACAATAGAATGATGTATTTGAAAACGAAGCTAATGCTAGTCAAGAGATTCGTCTGCATTCTGAAGGCACTGATTCTTAGGTCGACTTGCGCTAAAATAAACAAATTATCTAGTTAACCTAGACCGACCAACTAACTTACTTAATAATTGACAGATTTGGTTAGTCTCAGAGAAATGCCATAAACAAATAAGCTTATGATCTTTCTAACATTGTAATTGCCCGTTGCATAGAAGCTCAAACTGCAAAGTACTGCAAAACCAAATTGTGCGTAGGAATTGTACCTACTTATAGATAAAATTTACACAACTTA
>NDFZ01003159.1:6055-24324 GCA_002192655.3 Mamestra configurata | reverse complement strand
TAACGATTTCGCCGGTGTTGAAATCGGGAAAAATAAAACATTTACATTATTATTTTTTTACAAAAACATCGTTTCTCATGGTTTTTTATTTATTTATAAATAACATATTTATTTATCTTTTAATTCGACATTTATGACAACTCAAATTTATATTCTTAAAAAAGATTACAACTAAACTTTTGCTGGTTACAATTATTATCATGTTAATTCATTCTACATTCATTTAAACATGTATCTAAAACTTGCCCCCGTATTAATAAACTTGGACTAAAGTTTACAACAAAAAACAACCAGTATTATCTACAGATTTAATAAAAAAATTACATTGTTTACTTCATAACTTTACTTAATACAGTCAATAAAAAGTATCAGCCTTATTCAAAAAAACTTAAAACCATTACATAGCTAAAATACTGATAAGCAGATTCTTTATTCAAAATTTTCCATGGAGAACTTGAATTTAGAATCTCATAAACAGTATTTGAACTAAGTAACGGTTAATAAGTTTTTATGAATAATTGTCTAAAACTTTACTGAAGTTTGAATAAAATATACTTATGGATTGATTGAAAACCGAATTTGACAATTTTTCAAAACACTCCAATCATCAATTTATTCATGTTTGAAAATGTAATCTTTTGTCTGTTTTACAAAGTACCTTCCACCTAAATATACGCCGTACCCCGCTCCTAACAGTAGCCAAATTCTGAAAGAAAAAACAATGATAGATTACGTCCTATACTTAAAACAAATATGTATAATATGACAGTTTTCTCCAAAACTGTAGGGAAATACTTACATCCACATATTACGATTTTGAATGCCACTAAAAAGTCGAATATTTATTTTATAACTTTTTGATTTATCTGAATATCTTATAAATCGCGAGCAATAACGACTATTTCCCTTTTTAACAACATACATTTATGTTTTATTGCAGCTCGCAATTTAAACACGACTGAAAGACAGTGGCTGACATTTACGAGTAATACTTAGATCAGACATCGGGATAATTTAAATAGGCATTTTGACAAAGGTTATTGTGATATTAAACAAAGCATCAAAATAGGTATTGTTAGCTTTCTTAATATTATAATTACGTAAGGTATTTGTGTTTTAAATTGCTGCTGAATACAGTTATAGTAATACTTTAGGTAATATTGTTATATATGCCATTTCGTAAAAAAATAGTAATTGATTATTAGAAAACCGCAGCAGTTTACAAGCAAGGTACAGTCAACAAACTAAATTGTAAACAGGCATTTTTTTTTTCCACTGCACTGCCAATATTTATTTCATTATGACTTTTTTTAAAGTTTATGAAATAGTGTGCTGTACAATTATTGTCTACTCAGCACACTCAAAACATTGCTTAAAAGTAGTTGCAAGTTAGCTGCCTGCATACCAAATAGCTTTATTGACAGATTTAGTTTAATCCTATAAAATATAATAAAGGTAAATATTTTGCGTAATTTATTCTATAAGCCGCCTATGTATTCCTTTAATCAGGCATTTTTTTAAAAGGTATTTCCTTTATACGTGGTTGTACATCAATGACGCTGCCCCGTTGGTCTGATGGTCGTAAACGTGTCTTCACAGTGTGGGTTCCTGGGTTAAATTTGTGAGTTGGGCAAAGTCACCAGGGTTGTCCTTAAGAAATTTCTCAGTTACAGCTTGGAGCTTGACTGCTGTTGGCAGTGTGATACCGCTGTACCTCGCAAACCAGTAAATCCTGGGCCTACCGGTCTATTCTATAAACATGTCGAAGTGAAGGCTTGGGTGAAGTGATCACGAGGGGAGCTGTCAATCGATATAATCAAATTGGAATGACAGCTCACTCCGTGATCACGTGACATATTCATTATACACACCTAAGCCTTCACTTCGATATGTTGCTGTAAACATATCGAAGTGAAAGCTTAGGTGAACACGGCCGGTCTACGGATCAACCGGTTGATTCTGTAATCGACCAGTTGATCAATTTCCGGCCATGTCGGATTTTCGTTCCATCAACGGTCTATGTGAATCTGGGATTAGAGAGTAGATCTTTGTTTGCGCGTACCTTTGCGCACTATGTCTCCCGCGACGCAGCTGGTTGGTCTCGAACATCGAAGCAATGGATTAGGAATTATCACAAACCGATTTCGAAGGAACCGAAATCATATTGAGACAAAAAAGTGTGTAGCTGAGTGCCTACGTGTTTATGTAGTATTTCCATAAATGCTTAGGTATTCCATTTGAATTTTTAACCTCAAAATGGCTAAATTACTGTACTCGAACAAGTTCATGCTAGATAATATGGCATGCAACAAGTAACCCTCCAAAAGGAAACCGAAAGTGAAGTCTGCAAATGAGTCTGTAGAGGCATAAATACTCATAAAGTCTATGCACTATATTACTTTTAGACCAAGGACAACATCGGAAAAATAAACAATTCATTTTTTTAACGATTTTTCATCATATTTAATTTTATAAGGTATAAGCTGTATTTCTGCTTACAATAGTACCTACCTAAATTATTATTTTAAAATTACATTGAAATTGTATTTATTTTCGACATTATGACAACATTATTTATTTGCACAATCCTCGTTCACAAAAACATTACCTACAATAAAATATTTACTTACTGACTAAAATTACTCTATTATTTAACTTAGGCTTCATAAAAACATATAGCATCTAAACACTTTGCCCCTATTAATAAACGAGGACTAAAATTCACAAGAAAAATCAAACACTTTATTTTACAAATTTAATAAAATAATTTATTTATAAAAGAGCTAACAATTCCTGAAATCAATCAAGTATTCTTCAATCCTAAAATAACCAGTATGTGTCAGTTCCAGATTTACTTTAAATAAGTTATTATGTCATTTACACTTTAAATGTGTATAAATTGACAAAGCTTTTATTAATAAAGTAGCTTAAGTACTTAACCTATGGATTGATTCAAAACCGAACCGAACAATTCTTGAAATCAATCATCTTCTATCAAAATAAGTTGTGTCCATGTTGTTTTGTTCCATGTAGTACTTCAAACCGAAATATACACCAACTGCCATGCATCCGTAAAGTAAAATTCTGTAAAATTAATCCATGAGAGTAAATACATAAAACAAAATATAACACTCTAAAATTCATATACAAGCTGAAATTTTGATGGTAGTTTTCTCGCAGCGAAATGAGTTTATCTTGGTTATACAATCGATTTATGAAAAATAATAAATTTAACATCAAGAAATAGCATAATAAAAATTGTGACAAACAAAAAAAAAATACNGTAGCTTAAGTACTTAACCTATGGATTGATTCAAAACCGAACCGAACAATTCTTGAAATCAATCATCTTCTATCAAAATAAGTTGTGTCCATGTTGTTTTGTTCCATGTAGTACTTCAAACCGAAATATACACCAACTGCCATGCATCCGTAAAGTAAAATTCTGTAAAATTAATCCATGAGAGTAAATACATAAAACAAAATATAACACTCTAAAATTCATATACAAGCTGAAATTTTGATGGTAGTTTTCTCGCAGCGAAATGAGTTTATCTTGGTTATACAATCGATTTATGAAAAATAATAAATTTAACATCAAGAAATAGCATAATAAAAATTGTTTCAAACAAAAAAAAAATACTACACGCGAGAGCTTATTTTGCTCCGAACATTTATGAATCACTTTTCACTTTGTCGTCGCGCCACCGCTCTGCCATTAGTACCTACGTCACGTCTAGTGACTTACTATTGCTTCTCACGCTTTCGAGTTTATGAATATTTTTTTAGCCAAAAACATTTTTATTTTTAAGTTTAACTTTATGTTTCGATAGTACTACTAATGGCTAATCGTTCTGCCGCGGAAAACAACCCTTAAAATTTCAGCGTGTATAAGGAGGCAAATACTTACGTCCACATTTTGCAATTTTTAAATCTCACCATTGAAATTCGATTTTTCTCAAACTTTATTATTGTTTAATCTACATATAAAACGGACGAACACTTTTTCATAAATTCAATTAGATTTTATTTTTTTTTTTTTTCAATTTGCATTTCGAACACGACCGAAAGACAATAGCTCTTTTACCGAATACTTAGATTTGAATAAGCTTTTCAACAAAGGTTGTTATGATAATAAACAAACATCAAATACGTATTGTTAACATTTATTATTATATTATTGAATATTGTTTGACATAATTATCTTGGGACCTTGAGTTCGGACCTTTGGAAGGCGTACAAGAGGCAGAAGCCGATTCGTCGAGGCCTCGTTCTTATTAAATCATTATTACGTATATTCTCACTATTATATCCCTGTATGTACTTTTTAGGTACACCCAAGGACTTCCCCGGCTATTTCCGGACCATGTTTTCGATGGCTATAGTGTACTTTTAAACTAGAACTATAGAATGACTATAAACCCCGATTACTGTAACGTACATATGAAATGAATCCAGGCCAGACCTGGCAGGTAGCTAAATAGCATCGGATGGTATACCCGAATCCAGCAGAGTCTTTGCGCGTTTGTGACGGTCGATCCCATATAGGTGTTTTAGGAGACCTTCGTTATATAAAACTAAAGGAATGACAGTCTATTCGAATACTCGTAAATAACATAGTGTTAAATTTTCAGTTATGGATTTCATTCAAATAAAAATCAAGGAAAAATTTTAAATGCACTTTAGTAAGTTGTAAACAACTATTTTCGAAGTCTAATCTCACTGCGTCTAAAATACCTGGAGGGTGAATCAGGTCACCTTCACATTTGGGCCAAGAAAGATACCATACTATGTATATGTCACCGAATTATTGTGAACACCGTAAGATTGTTATACATCTTGATAATGTTTAACAATCTGTATGCAATGTGAATATATAATATACAATAAACCCCAAATCCAAATTCAAAAGTTTGCAATATTTATACCTGTCTTATCGAGAAGAAAGAGTTTACAATATTACGCGATTTATAAACGTACGGTGTGTGCTACAAGCGGTGACATATAGTTACATGTCCGACAACTTATTACTACTACGAGTTACTGGCTTTTGTTATATGTATAAAACGAAACTTCTCAATTTTCTTCCTCAAACATCGTATACAACTCTGTTTACAACAATTACAACATATTATTCAAAAACATAAAACCGAACTGTTTATCCCTAAATATGAGCTGTGATATATTTTGTTCTATATAATTATGATAAGTCTATAAGTCATACAATTTTGATAAATACATTCGCTCTTAAATTAAACATGTTTAAGTTTTTGTGTTTACACTTTAGTGCAATAAAGATGAAAATCATCCTTTCGTTTTTGTAATGTACGTATTTCCTTTTGTAGCATTCTTTAAAATAGTGTAAAATGATTTTTTTTGACTTATCGTAAATAGCAACATGGTTATTAGATTCAACGATTACATATTTATGTACAACAAAGCCTTCACAAATCACACGTGCCTAAAAAAAGTCTATTTTATTAAACAAAAAAAACATATAGATTAAATCTACACATTTTTCGAGATTACCTTTAGCATTACATTACTAAGCGTATATAAGGGAGCCAAAAGATTCTGTAATCTTCATTCGTCATTCCTCAACTTGAATCTTCGGGACTGTATTTTTCTGTGAAGTAGGTTATACCATAATATCCTAAAGCTGCCAGACATAGGTTGAATACAACTCTGTAAAATATATAAATATAATGTACAATATATAAAACAAAATATTTGGGTTCACTCTTGTTTGATTGAACAACGTTTGATATAATATTACTAAATCGAATTTTAGTTGCAATAAAGTCATTTCGAAGAATTATTCATTTGACCGAATAATTCATTGGTAAATTTTTATTTAGCGTAATTATTTATTTGAACTAATTTCATTTGAACTAATTTCATTTCGCCGAATTTTCAAATGCACTAATTTTATACTTTATACCCTATACACCTGCCACCCTCAACTATTGTTACCAGGAGAAACTGGATGCAATCTGGACTTTAGGGCACCCCGACTCGGATAGGTTAGGTTAGAAGGGGATGGCGGGGTCGTGTGAGCGAGCGAAGCGAGCGAATAGACCCCGCCATCCCCTTCGTGGTTATTTTTTTTATAAACCACCCAGAAGTAGGAGCCCCGCGAAGCGGGGCTCCGTCGACCAAGCCCACCCTCGACCATGCATAGAATATTTTAAGGTTTGGTTAAGTGTTAAATACATGGTTATACCATCTGAACATTACATCAAATGAACATTATACCTTTTGATCATTAGCGCAAATGTTGTTATAGCAAATAAATATTCGATGAACTGAAAATTCTGTCAAACGATATTATACAAAGTGATGATTTTCTTAAACGTTGTTCGATTTAGTAATATTATATCAAACGTTGTTCTATCAAACAAGGGTGAACCAAATATTTGACACCATTCTTCAAACTTGTGAGCAAATACTTACAGCATCAATATTTTGTGATTTTTTAACCTCACTATTATGTAAACTTATGTTCTTTTAATTGACAGATAAATCACGAACAAAGAAATTTATTTTATGAAGACACTTGCTAATAAAAAATATTCCTCTTTTAATTTAAGAGCCACCGTCTTCCGGTCGTGTTTTAGTTACTCTAACTTAAACACGACCGGAAGACGGTGGCTCTTACATACATTGGACATCAGAAGACATTAAATAGGTGCCACAATCAAAGTTAATAATAATGNTAACCTCACTATTATGTAAACTTATGTTCTTTTAATTGACAGATAAATCACGAACAAAGAAATTTATTTTATGAAGACACTTGCTAATAAAAAATATTCCTCTTTTAATTTAAGAGCCACCGTCTACCGGTCGTGTTTAAGTTACTCTAACTTTAACACGACCGGAAGACGGTGGCTCTTACATACATTGGACATCAGAAGACATTAAATAGGTGCCACAATCAAAGTTAATAATAATAAAGAATCTAAACACATATTGTGAACTCTTCTTATTATATCGATCACTTAAGGCATTATTATGATTAAATGCCATAGAAAATAACTATACCATTAAAACATCGATGTCGTAGCCAGATCGTTGAATTGGCCATTTCATGAAGTGGCCGGCCATTTCATGTTTTTTTTTATTTACTTGTTCTAGGCGCACGGTAGTGCTCCAGGCCATGTTCCGACCTAACATTTCNACTTAAGGCATTATTATGATTAAATGCCATAGAAAATAACTATACCATTAAAACATCGATGTCGTAGCCAGATCGTTGAATTGGCCATTTCATGAAGTGGCCGGCCATTTCATGTTTTTTTTATTTACTTGTTCTAGGCGCACGGTAGTGCTCCAGGCCATGTTCCGACCTAACATTTTGGCGGAAACATTTCGAGCTGTTTTACCCCCCTCGTAACTTTGCTTGCAACGGTCACAACTTGATGAAACTTGGACCGTTTGTTACATTACTGATTTCACCGTTAAGGAGATACAAAGGACCAAAAATTGAAGATTTTCCTACTGACTCATCAAAATTATGAGGCACTTCCAGTCATGCTAGAAACTTCAAGTTTGGTGCGAAGATAGAGGTCTTATGCTACAATTGAAGGATTTTTTTTTCGTGTCTGTTATTTAAATTACAGACAGCAAAATTTGCTGGCAGTCTACGTGAATACTCGTAAATGATATAGTGTTATTACATGTCTTATGGTGTCTTTCTTTTTCAGTTATAGATAACATTAAAAGAAAAATCGATTATAACTTTGAAATGCGCTTTATTAAGTTATAAGTGTTAGTGTTAGCTTTTATTTTCAGTCTCATTACCAGTGGCCAGCGATACGGAGGAATTTTTCGACGTCATATTTTAGATTATTTTAAGTTTTAGATAGTTCATATTTTAATGTTTTATTTATATAGAATAAATATATTTTTATATAATATAATTATAGTAATATTAGTTAAGAATTTTAAGTTTGTTGTATATTTTTAAAAGTTTTGACATATCTTATATTTATATACCCTGCTGAATCAGATCACCTTCATATTTGACGCAAGAAAATTATTGTGTTTTGTAAATATCACCGGATTATTGTAAACATTGTAACATTGTAATAAATCTTGATGATCCTATAAACTCTGTATGCAATGTGAATATATGATTTTGAATAGGTACAATAAATCAAATCCAAATTCAATAGTTAACAATATATACATGTCTTATCGAGAAGAAATAGTTGACAATATTACGTGATTTATTATAAACTTACGCTGTTTGCTACAATTCGCTGGCATATATACACCTTAATAATGTTCAGTAGACAATAATGCAGCTACAGGAGTTCTCCGAGAGCGCTTGGTTTTTGAGGTCTACAATTAATTTACAATTATTGCGAGTTTGAGCGCTTTGAGAGCTTTTCCACATATTTTTTTAATTCATTAAAAACGAAACTTCTCCATTTTCTTCCTCAAACAACACTGTTTACAACATATTATTCAGTAATATAAATCCTGTAATATGTGGTAATATAAACTGTTAATTCCTAAATATGAAATGAAATCCCAGGATTGGTCATACAATTTTGATAAATACATTTGCTTTTAAATTAAACATGTTTAAGTTTTTGTGTTTACACTTTAGCACAACTAAGATGTAAATATCATCCTTTCGTTTTTGTAATGTACGTGTCTTTTGTAGGATTTTTTAAACATTCAAATGTTCATAGTGTTAAATAAAATTTTCGGACTTTTGTATATAGCAACAGAAGGAATTCTTCAAGGTTAATAGACTTAACGATCACATATTAACAATGTGTGCCTTCCCAAATCACACGTGCGTAAAAAATCTATTTAAATGCATCCGGGATGGATGAGAACTTTGTATAAATGTTTGTGTAAAGCCAAACAAAAAAACAAGTATTATAGATTAATACTAACCTCGGAATAACATAACTTAGCGTTATAAGAGAGCTAAAGGATTCTGAAATCTTCATTCCTCAACTTTGATCTTCGGCCTTGTACTTTTGTGTCAAGTAGGTTATACCATAATATGCTAAGGTTGCCACAAATAAGTTGAATACAACTCTGTAAAATTTATAAATACATACATTAAACAAAATATTTGACTCTAGTCTCCAAACTTGTGAGCAAGTACTTACACCATCAACATTTTGTGACTTTTTATTTTCACTATTCTGTTAATATCGATTTTTCGTTAACGTGTGTTCTTTAAATTGATAGATAAATCATGAACAATAAACTTACTTACTACTATTTCATGAATACTCTAGTTACCAGCAAAATATTCTTCTTTTAATAGAGCAACTCAAACACGACCGGAAGACGGTGGTTCTTACATTGGACATCAAAAGAAATTAAATAGGTAGGTGCCACAACAAAAGTTATTATTAAAAACAAAGCATATATGCTAAACACCTAAACACATATTCTTAACTCTTCTTATAATTTCAATAGACATTATTATGTTTTAAATACCATAGAAAATAACTATACCATTATAACATTGGTTTCGTAGCAAGATCGTTGAATCGGCCATTTCTTGTTTTTAGTGTTCCGTAGTCAACAAGGAACCCTTATAAAGGGTTTTTCAACAAGAACTTTGTTTTTTAAAACAAAATAAAACAAAGAATTAAGATGATTCAAATTTTTATTGTATTACAACGAGTAAGGTTTGGCAATTATGTATGAAAAATGATATCTGGCAAATGTCCACCACGACCAGCTCTGGGTGGAGCAGAAGGCGTGTTAGACTCTTACTAACTAAAACGCATCCGTGTTCCTTCTAAAGCCCTTTGCGTTACAGGGCCGCGGTGACTCTTTCGAACAAATTTCGCACCCCTGGCAGGCTCTGGCCCTAACGGGCCCCGACTCCTATGCTGACATCTCTTTGAGGCGCGCGTGGAACACAACGCGCCATCGACCCGGGCCTGGTGGTGATCGGACAGTGAGCCACCCAATGCTCGCCGTCCGCAAGCCCACGCCTACGGTGGCCGGGGATCGCCCTGCGACTTCCGATACCCGGGGCGTCTTCTCCTGTAGTGGCGGTTAGGGCGAAGGCCATGTCTTTCCCTCACGCGGCCTGCCTCCTCCTTCGTTAGCATTACTGCGTCGCAGAAGGAGGTGACCGCTTCCCAAGCCTCCTCGCTCCGGACCATGAATTTAACCAGGTCCGGACGCGAGAGGTAGCCGCCGCCGATTACCCTGACGAAGATACGGGGGTGCTCAGCCCAAGCAGGGCAGACCTCCACCGTATGCTCCACCGTGTCCTCCGGGCGATCCTTACAGTGCTGACACCCGGGTGTGTGCTCCCGCTCAATCCGAAACAGGTACCTCCAGAAACAGCAGTATCCCACAGGAGCGGCCCCAGAACCGGACCCTGTGGAACACCGCACGACATCTCTCGCTGGTTCCACTTTCCCCGGTGACCGGGATGACCGAGATGACGGCCCTGCCCGTCAAATAGGCCGCGACCACGCGACGAAGGTTGGTCGGCATCCGGTGATACCGGAGAGCCTCCCTAATGCAACTCTACCCTGCCCTGTTAAAGGCATTGGCGATGTCAAGAGACACCGCCACCGCCGCATCTTGGAGTTTAAAAGTTTCTAGATTCTGATAAATAATACTAGATATAAGACTTTTGATACATTTATTGTTTTTCAAAGTATATTCCCTCGCAATTAATACATTTTTGCATTCGCTAAAACCACTGTACAAAGCAGATGGACCAGTCTTCCTTAGGGACCTCTTGAACGTGTGCCTCTAATTTTGTCTGTTGGAAACAAAAAGAAGTCGCAGGGTGCAAGGTCCAGCGCATGCGTTATCAGTTTCACATTTGAAACCTTCAAATTCGCTTCCGTTACCTTAGCGGAATGTGAGGATGCGTTATCGTGGTGAAGGAGAACATTGCTTCGAGGACGCTTTTCGCGAACTTTTTCTAATACTCTGAGCAAGCAAGTGTTGACGTACCAATCTGCAGTCACTGTCCTTTAATCGTTAACCATTATCCTATATATGTAACGACTTTTTTTAAATTTCGTCGGCAAATCTTCAAAAGGGAGGTCCGACTCTGCCGACTGGTTTTTTTTTCGGGTTCCAAGCAGAACACCCAGGTTTCGTTACCTGTCACGATATTATAGACAGCCAATGACGGTCCTCCGTTAAACTATTTTATCATTTATGGCACCACTGGACACGCAGTCATTTCTTGTCCTCCGTTAAGTCATGCGGTACTCATCGAATGCAAAGCTTCCGAACCTTCAGATGCACATGTAAAATGTTTTGCACTTGGCTCATTCCAATGCCTAATAAAGTACGAATTTGCTGACAAGTTTTTTTGTCAGTTTCAATAAGTTGCCGTAAGGTACCAATATTAGTTCTATAACCGCAGTCGCCGACCAACACTCACGTCCTCGTTTAAATTCTCCAAACCACGAATACACAGAGCTGCAAGATGGTGCTTCATCACATAGCGGCAATTGAAGTCTCTGGCAACCCTCTTGTTTACTTAAGCCAGAGCGAAAATCATAAAAATCATTGAACGAAAATGTTCACGAGTTAAATTCATTTTGATAGTGACACACAATTTTCGAAAGGACGCCACAATGAAAAAACAAATGACAGTCTCGCAAATTAAAACGTGTACCAAAAAGTTCCATTTTCGAATTCCATAATTTCTTTTTTATTTATTTTATTATAATTGTCAGATCCAAAAACTTTCAGTATAAATCCGCAGCTTATAATCACACTATAAATCTGAGCGTCAAAAGCTGTTCTCCGTCGAATGGATAATTATGACACTTTATTACAAGCTTTTATTTAACTTGCAATATATATAACTATGTAAGATGTGAAACTTCTTTATAACCTTATTTTTCGAAAAATGATCTACTTTTGTTTCCATTTTTACTTTGTAAAAACAAAACACAAAACAACAACAACAACGACAACAACACACAACAACCACCACAACAACAACTATCTCTAATACAAAAAACGGTCAAGTCTAGTGGTGGGAGTAAGTCCGCTTAAACGACATGCTATCCCTACTCCGCTGGAGAAAGTACTCTTCGAATCAACCGTGGTAGGGACAAGAAAAAGATGGCGCGTAACGGAAAAATGTGACGCGTAACCGAGAAAGAAGTTTCACTTCAATAAGATGTTGAACATAAACTCCGTTGCTCCAATACGTCTGGAATTTGTGAGAAACATGTCCAGCGATAACTAAATAGTAAATTAAAAGTAAAAAACATTTTTAAAAACAAGCTTTTATTTAAATGCACTAAAAATAATAAAAAAAACTTTTACTATCAACTTATAACGTCATTACACAATTTTATATGATATAAAAGCTTGTCGCGAGGTTGTATGGGGACCTGCGTCAGGCGGAAGGTGAGGACGCCACGGCGCGTCTCTAACCATTCCTCAAAGACTCAGGGGACTTATCGCCACGATGCATGGTATACCCAGCCCTTTTGTGCCCGGAGGTTTATTCGGTTTAATTTACTTTTGTGCTTGAGCTTGTCTGTTTTTGATGACATAGTGCGCAGTGGCAGATGGAGTGTGCTAGGTAACAAGTGGAAGATAATTAAATATTATAATTTATATAGTGTATCTATAATGAATCCTGTAATTTTAATTACTTTGCAAATAAATTCAAGTTCTTCCAACTTTGGACTGATTCATACGTGGTTGAGGAGTTTGTTGCACCACTTCCCAGATAAAACACTAGGAAATGGTTACAGGATGGTGTTCTGAGGGGCCGTTGATAGGTAAAACTTTGACGCTCAAAAAGTGCTGACTCTTAGCCTAATTTAAAAATGGTTCTTTTCGAGTCTATATTTGGAATTTTTCACATAGAAACACTGTTTACAATATGCTATGGAATTATTCTTTATTGCACCCGATAAAAAACAAATACAACACGATAGAATAAACCTTCACAGCTCATCTATTTAACGATAACATATTTTTAACGCCTTGACACATAAGTTTTTTATCGACGCTGCTTTTGGCCCACCTCCTCTATTGCACAATAAATAATGATAACAAACAAAAAACAACAACTTTAACAAAAAACATTTCACCCATCCATCAACTTGAAATATAACTTACCCTTAATTATAACAAGAACTACTAAAAATTGCCCCTTATTAATAAACGCGGTGTAAAGTTTACAACTAAAAAACAACCAGTATAGATTACACATTTTTGTATTACATTACTGAGGTGGTGAATCTTCATTATTCAATCTTTGTGAACTCTATTGCCAAATATAATTCTGTACTATGTACTTTGCACCGATTACTCCGGCCGTCACCAAAACTGCGTTTATTAAAATTCTGTAAAAAATTAATATCTTTGTAGAATACACATAAAAGAAAATATCTTAGTGACACTCAATCTGCAGAGCCTTTTCCCAACTATGCGGTCACCCGTAATTTACATGACCTCCAAAACTCAGTAACTGAGTAACACGATACTCTTGACAAGATTAGTGTCAGATTTTCTGGCTTATGACTGCCCATAACGACTGTCAAAGATGTACAAATGACAACCGGAACCAACGGCTTATACGTTAAGCCATTGGTTCCGGTTTTCCAAAATATTCCGTATGTAATCGATGATCAGCCATCCAAGAACCGACCTAGACAAGCGTAGCGTTCGTCACGTAAGGCTATTATTATTTAGCCACGAGCTCTTTCAAAAGAAAATATCTAATACTTTTTTCCAAAATTGTAAGCAAATACTTACATCTGCCACATTTGGCGTTTTTTAATTTAAAAAAATATGTTTTTCATTAAAAAAAATCTATAAAAAGTTGAATGTTCTTGACTTGTTGGTATCGGTAAAAATCACGAATTTATTTTTATACAAATATATTATTTTTATATTTAATTACAGTTCGCAATTTAGACGACCCGAAGACAGTGGCTCTTACATGTAATGCTTAGATTTTACATCAGGCGAAGTTAAATAGGCTTTTCAACAAAAGGTTTGGAATTTGTTGTGTTAGTAAACAAAGCATGTGAAAATGTTTTGAATTTTTCATAGTTTTATTACTTACTAGCTGTAGATACTGTATGCATTGCAATGTCAAGTAAAGTAAAAAAGTGTTTGGTTGTATATAACGTGTTGTGTTGTGTTGTTGCGACTTCAAAAAAAGAGGAGGCTCAATTCCTTGGAATCTTCTAATTTATTTTTTTAATGTATATTCCCGTTTACTCGAAGGCGCCTGGACCGATTTAAAAAAAATTCTTTTGTTTGATCGGTTATACTTTTCAGGTGGTCTCATGGNTGGAATCTTCTAATTTATTTTTTTAATGTATATTCCCGTTTACTCGAAGGCGCCTGGACCGATTTGGAAAATTCTTTTGTTTGATCGGTTATACTTTTCAGGTGGTCTCATGCTCATCAGGTCAGGATCTGACGATGGGATCTTGGAGAAATAGAGTGAATTTTTCAAATTTTATTGTCACACTTGAAGTGATTTGGGTATTTTTTTATTTGGTGAAGATCTGATGAAGAACATCGGGGATAGGCAACGGAACTCTTTAATAAATGATAGTAAATGGACCGAGATTTCTGAAATCGCATGTCAGTTTTATTGTTTACTCCAGTTCGCAACATAACATCATGTCGGTACGCTGTGAAGGGGTACGCACATGTGAATGTCAATTTAGTTGTGGAGAATCACCACTAAAAAGTGAAAAATAAAATCTTGAAATTGAAATTAAAATTAATTTTAATGCTTTATGGTGTTTTCATTTATTTATTTAATTAATTTAAGGAGCACCAACGACCTGTTACCAAATAATTAACAACTTACAGAAATACTGTGGTACACTTAACCTTATCCTATAATGCACACTCAATTATTAATTGAGTATTTTTATATAATATTAGAATATTTATATTAGAATATATTATATTAGAATATTTTTGTTATATTTAGAAGTCCGTTGTATTTTTTGGTAAAACTTTGTATTCACAATGTTTTTGATTGGTCGTATATCTTAAATATCTCGAAAACGGTATGTCCAATCGCAAAAATAGCCAAAATTTGGGCTCCCTTTCAAAACACCGGAGAAAGATCCATAACACCCAAATTCATTAATAAAAACTTAAATTTGTCAGACAGAGTTTTGGTAGAGTTTGTCGAAAATCACCATATAGTAAAATGACTGCTCCGCCAAAGTGCCGTTCATTCCCTCTCAAATCTTCTTACATGCGATGATGCGCTTCTAAAACTTTTTTTGTGGGCCATAGAACATTAGAACCATATAATCACTTGGCATGATTGGAGTACTTTACCCATTCCAGAACTTTTGCTGATATTGCATGTTGGTGCCTCAATGATTAATGTATTCAATGACAACTTCCGAGCTGAATGTGCTGATCGACCACAATTCAAAAGAGTTGCCGTAATTAAGCTATTGCACTTAATTGGTTTTTCATGGACCGTATCAATTTTGATATGGTCCCATGATGTCCCATGATGTCCATCACCATGAAATTCTGTGGTATAGCGTTCCAAACAGAGACAGATGTGTTGCTGGGGAGTTTGTTGCGCCACTTCTTCTTCCCAGCTATAACACTAGGAAGTGGTGATGGGCGGGCGTTTTGGGGGACTGTCTTTATGTAGAACTTTGACGTTCAAAAAGTGCTGGCACTCAGCCTAATTTGAATAAATGACTTTTGATTTTGATTTTTGATTTCATCCCTCTTCAATAGCAAGTTGAAGCTCTTGGATGTGCGTAGGGGCAGGGTTTCTTACCCGAACTCTTATTTTTAGCTCATCCCAGACATGATCAAATGGATTGTGATCAGGACTACGAGCTGGCCACTCCATCGCGGTAATTCCAACGTTCCATGTAGTCAGAAACTGTTCTAGCGACATGCGGTCTGGCGTTGTCGTGCATTCAGAGAAAATCTTCTCACTTAAGCCACGTGAGCGGCCTCACATGTTCTTCGAGCACTTCTTCGACGTATCGTACAGCCGTCAACCCTCTCGATTTCGGGCCGGTATTCGCCCCAGTGATGAAAACAATGTAATTTTTGTGTCCAACATTATGCCACCCAAAATCATACACGATCCACCTCCAAAAGCCACACGTTCGCTAGTGTAGCATTGCGAAAGTCGCTCTGGTGACCTTTTGTAACCCTAAAGCACATGCCCATGTAAAGTCATTCTGCACTCATCAGAGACCATAACAGCCCGTCATTGGTCATACGTCCAATTTAATTGTTCCCTTGCAAATTGTAGCCGAGCTTGTCGGTGAGCTTTAGTCAACTGGGGACCATTTGCAGGAGGATGTGAAGTCAGTCCTGCTTCACCCAGTCTTCTTCTAACTGTCCACCGACTTATACTGACATTGCAAACTTCTTGAAGCTATTGTTACAAGAAAACGGTCATCACGCTCTGATGTTCTGCGTCGCCGGCTAGATACTGATCGCCGAATGTAGCCACCGGTCTCTTGGAACCACGACAAACTGAGTAGCGGCTCAAATTTAGCTGTCGAGCAACTTCACTTTGATTATGGCCTGCTTCGAGCAAGGCAATAACTTGAGTGGCTTCTGCGGGCGTGGTATCCATATTTTTCCAGTAAATCCGTTTGCTTCCTGTAGAGATGTTATCACGTTGACCTTTTGTGTGGAAGTTATTAACAACCTTTTTTTTTTGTTTTTGAGTGGAGTCTCGCAGTTCAACTTGTGAGGCTGTCGACTGCTTAACCGGACCTGCTGATTAAAAATCCAAAAAAAAACGACCTTTTATACCTGCGGGTAAGGGTGCAGTGACAAGGCAAACGGGGAAATTTGAGAAATTTGGTATACGGTTGGTTTTTGTAAGTTACGAGAAGGTCAATGATTTTAATTTTATGTCTTTGTAAGGCTAAACCAAATTATAAGGGTTGTGCGATTTTATTGCTCTCAAGTGAATATAGATTTTCGGGCTCGCGGGCGTCTTAAAAATACCTTACCAAAGTTTTGTCGCCTCAAGTGTAAACAGGCACGGCTTTCATACCTAGAGGTTTATTAATTTGTCGGTCACTTGTTATGCATGAATGTGTTTTTTGTGATAGCATAATGAAGTGTACTAACTAACAAGTGGCAAATAATTAGACTTTAGGATTTATTATAGTGTACTTATAAAATAATTTTCCATGTATCATGTAATGTTAACTTTGCACAATATTATAAATAAATTCTAATTCTGCTAACTTAACAGAAATACATATGTGTTGCTGGGGAGTTTGTTTCAAGACTTCTTCCCAACGAAAACACTAGGAAGTGGCAACTTACGGGAGGGCGTTTTGAGATACGGTTTTTACTTAAAGCCTCCGCCTTATTTGAATAAATTATTTTGAAATTTTTTTCAAGCATCTAAGTGTTTTCTCTTGTATTCCTTTTAATCTGACGCATTCAGTTACTAATTTAGTAAAGGGTAAGTGGTAACTTTCTCTCTCTTACATGCATGAACCGGGATAGAATCGGGAAATAAATAGTTTATTGTCAAACAAAAATCTTTACTCTCATTACACGAAATTTGACATTTTCTTTCTCAAAAGAAGTCATAGAACACACATATATTATAAGAACCGCTATTTATACTAACAGTCGAATTATTTTTATATTATAAATCCGGACTTAATTTTTATTCATTACTAAATTTTGCCCGCGACTTCATACGCGCATATCCCGTTTTTTCCCGTTCCCGTATAGCATATAGCATTCCCCGCGAATATGGCTATCAGACACAAAAAGATTTTTTCAAATCCGAATGGTAGTTCCAGAGATAAGCGCGCTCAAAAATAAAACAAACAAACTCTTCAGCTTTATTATATTCGTATATATATGTAGTATAGATTGAACACAAAACCATACACATTGGTACAATATGACTTAGGTATGTAACTTTTAATCACTAAGTATATGTCACCGGAAAATTGCAGACTACGTAAGATTGTAATAAATATTTATTAGAGTATAATTTCTCAATATATCATGAATTGTATACAATAAAACGTTTTGTATATGTCACCGGAAAATGGCAAACTCCGTAAGATTATAAAATAACTTGAGAAATTGTAAACTCTCGATAAATTGTTAACTGAACATAATAACCTGGAAACAAGGTTCTCATTGGTCTGTTCGGATATGAGCTCAGATCAAAACAGATAAATTGTAGACCAGAGTGTTGATTGGTCGCCAGTTTATGTCAGTCCACAATTTCTCGGACCGGCATGGAGATATTGTAGACTATCAAATTTTGATGC
>NDFZ01003158.1:0-24315 GCA_002192655.3 Mamestra configurata | reverse complement strand
TCTATAATCTACAGCAAAGTTCTGAAGCAAATCCTAACCCTTTCGAAGGTCACGTTCAACCACACCCGGCATTTTGGGCGCTAGCCGTGTTATTAGACGAAATGCATAAATTAATAATAAGCGACAATGTCCCCAAAAGTCCCCCAAAGTCGACCAGGATGTTTGAAGACTCGGCCAAGGCTAAGCTTGATTAAAGTATAAGTTTAATAAGGCACTATGTTTTCATACGTCTTTAGTCTGCACTTTAAGATGGAATGTTTCCTTTTAGTTTATTTCGGTGGTTCTTAACGGAACTCCGACTCAAATAAGAAATTCCGACTTCATCTAGTTTCAATAAGAATGAATCTCAACTTCAAATATAAATTCCTTTATTTCAAATAGACCAGTTACAGGCACTTTTTAATTGTCAAGGTCTATCAGCCAAATAGATGAANAAATAGACCAGTTACAGGCACTTTTTAATTGTCAAGGTCTATCAGCCAAATAGATGAAGCTTAGTCTGCTGCGCTAGTGACAAGAGCATCAAGTTGTTCTGCAGGCCTACTGTGACGTGCTAATGCCATCCCTTTCCGATGTAAATGGGATAGTGCTATACGCTATGCATAGCTCCGTCTCTCTCTTGGAGCGGAATCTCGATCGTTTTAAGACTTCATAGTAGGGCCCTGCATCAAAACAGACCCACCAACCCTATCTCCAGAGCGGCAGTTGCACGTTCCAAGGAGGATCTCCTCCTTGGAACGTGCAGTTTCTTGCACGTCCTTCTCACAGTTCGCAAGAAGTTTGAATGCCACAAGTATATATATGTCACCGAAAAATTGCAAACGCCGCAAGATTGTAAAATATCGCGTAAAATTTTATTGTAAACATTTTTTTTTTAATAAGGCACAAATATAAATGGAAACCATTGAATTTGGATGGGAATTATTGTACATAAAACGATTTTTTTATAATAGATCGAGAAATTTTAATCTAATAAAGATTTACTACAATTTTACGGTGTCTGCAATTTTCCGGCGAAATATTTAAAACATAATTAAAAGTTTGTAAATTCGGTCATTGAAATGATCATTCTTTCATTACCAATATCCATACCAAATAATAGATCTATTTTTTTCTAAAACAACTACAAAAAGTTCCTGTTCTTTCGTCTTCGTGTATTTACTTCATCCTGTATCTTTCCTTAACGACTTAACTGACACAGCAACCATTTTCACTGTGACCTGTCTGTGGTGATGGAATTTTAATGGAGAACGCCTCAAGCTATTTAGTCAAATGACATCGTTCGAAGTTTCTCACTAAACTTCTTGGTATTCCCTAAAGAATACATTATCACTTATTTGGTCTAGTTGGATCGTCAAGCGTTTTTTCGTTTCTCAGGTCGTGCAAAGTGGTTTGGGATTTTTGTTTTATGATTATTATGCAACAGTATAGTGCCAGTAGTAAACACTGTTAGCAGCAATAGACAATGGGACTAAAATGCTTTTTTTTAAGGATGGGAAATCATCAAATGACTTTTTCCGCTCTGGGTGGAGCGAAAGGGTGTGTCAGACTCTTACTGACTAAAACACATCCGTGTTCCTTCTAAAGCCCTTTGCGTTCCGGGGCCACGGTGACTCTTTCGAACAAATTCCGCAACGGGACTAAAATGCTGGCGTGTCGATTTGGTCTCGTTTTTGACTGATTGGCCGAAAAAGATAAGAGCTAAAGGGAATAAGAAAGTAATAAGAACGGGCTCTTCCCATCAATAGTGTGACTATATAGAACAAGCGACGATCTTATTACAGTCTTTTTATACAGATATATTTTTACTACTGATAGAGCCAGAGAATGGGCAGCAGCATTCTCCGTACATTGCAACAGCTACACTGCGGTCGCCAACTACTTTGGGGGCCTATTTCCAGCAGTAGACGTCTTTCGGCTGATATGACTACTGATAGGCACGTGTTTGACCACTATCTCACCTGATGGTAAGTGATGATGTGGTCGAAGATGGAGTACGCTTGCCTAGAAGTAACCTAGTAAGTCTTGCTATAGAGCATTGGCAAAACATTGATAGCTAAATAGCTCTGCCCACACCCTTAGAGAATACAGCCGTAGGGTTATGCTAAAACTATGTTGTGTTATATTTATTAGCAAGTATGTAAAGCCTAGTTTCCCGCAACATGTCGTGTCCTGACGTCATTTGCACGCACTCTATGTAATTGTAGTGGTTCAATGTTGCTAGGAAATTATGTAAACTGATGTGTAAACTTCCTCCGTGACGTCATCAAGTACGGTTGTACTGTATGTACGATTGCTTGACTAGATTGGAATAAACTGAGAGTAAAAATATTGTTTACTATTTTTTATTATCTTTTAAAAATAAGCGTAACTCGCTAAACAGAAGAAAATAATCGGTACAGTCACGATTTTTTTCTTCTATTTTGCGTTAGGCTTGTTTTCAAGTTGATCCTGTGGAGTTGTTTTGTTTGGAGCCAAGATAGAGAATCAGGTCATAAAAAATGACAACATGTATTTTAACTTTTTGAGATAAGGCAAAAGTCGTTCTTATTCAGCTTGCAAGATTCAGCCTAAACAAACTAAGAAACATTGCAAGTTGAATAAAAGCTTTTAAAAATGTGTAAGGCCAACCCACCTTGTAACTCAATTTTGATAGGTTAACAAATTTTTTTCCAAAACTATATTTTCACTTTCTAAAACAATAAGGTAGGTATTTTGCTAAATTCCACAGATAATCCAACACATTTATTAAACGCTTCCTCTTCACTTTTCGTGTTGTTTTTCTCGTTTTCATTTGTTCTGTGCCATATAACAATGTCATCAAAATGACAATTAATTCATATAGTCAACCGCAAAACCAGAATTACGTATAAATTGATGTTCATGCGGTTGGGAGACCATTTGTCTCTAAACCTCAAAATCCTTTGAATACTACATCCGATTACCTATTTGATTTAACCTAACCAAATGGTACGATAAAGGTACGATTTATTATTAGAATACTAACGATAAAAGTTAAAGGACTATATTTAGCACTTAGTGACCTAAACACATTTTCAAATATCTTANCAAAATCCTTTGAATACTACATCCGATTACCTATTTGATTTAACCTAACCAAATGGTACGATAAAAGTACGATTTATTATTAGAATACTAACGATAAAAGTTAAAGGACTATATTTAGCACTTAGTGACCTAAACATTTTTCAATATCTTTNTTATTATTAGAATACTAACGATAAAAGTTAAAGGACTATATTTAGCACTTAGTGACCTAAACACATTTTCAAATATCTTATCAGTACCTACGTTAAACTGTCGCACTCAGAGGTGTCCCCATGTGCTAAAATAATATTTTTTTTAATGATNAGTGACCTAAACATTTTTCAATATCTTTTCAGTACCTACGTTAAACTGTCGCACTCAGAGGTGTCCCCATGTGCTAAAATAATATTTTTTTTTAATGATAAGTTATGATGATAGCTCAACTTTTTTACAAGAAATATTTGAAGAAGTCGAAAAATCGGGATTTATGATTACAATGGGGGTCTTATTGACAGCGATACCTACCAGACACATTTTGGATGGATTGAAAGAATTATAAGAGGAATAGAAGTTTTTTAGATTAGAGAACGTTATCAGTCAAAACAATGACAGACGGGGATTAGGATGACAGTAGGTAGACAACCTTTACCCAAACATTTTGGGAGCATCATCATCATCATCACCTTACGATGATGATAGGGAAGTAGCTTCTCAAAAACCTATTGGAATATACAGGCGTCATTTTTTACTGTTGGTGTTGTTGTTTTCATATACGGATGTCCTTGTTGAAACGACTTTGCTAAGATTATGTTTCTTTTTTTAATAAATNACGGGGATTAGGATGACAGTAGGTAGACAACCTTTACCCAAACATTTTGGGAGCATCATCATCATTATCACCTTACGATGATGATAGGGAAGTAGCTTCTCAAAAACCTATTGGAATATACAGGCGTCATTTTTTATTGTTGGTGTTGTTGTTTTCATATACGGATGTCCTTGATGAAACGACTTTGCTAAGATTATGTTTCTTTTTTTAATAAAGTAACTGATTCCTTAAATTATTTTCAAGTGATTTCTCGAATGTCGCAGCAAAACACGTAAAAATGGAGCACTAAAAGTTGACCTTTATTTGACGTTTAGTTATTGGAATGGTCGGTGTAATTTTATTAACAATTACGAATTTATTTGGCAATGACCTCTAGCCTCTAGATTACTCTAGACGATCATATATTAGCTCATTTGATTAAAAGTGTGGGGTTATTTTTAAAGTATACTTACTTAATTAAATTATTGTTAGTACGTTCTAACTTAATTTAATTATTTCTGTGTTAAGTCTTTTATTATGGTTATTAGCGAATTAAGAATATTCCTCTGTGAATACCATCATTACATATTTATGATTATGTAAAATACTAGATAATTTATTGAACTTTGTAGTGAAAGTTTTTTAATATTTTGGTGTTTTTTTGGAGTTGTCAAAATGGATGGATGATTTGAGGAATGTATGAAAGAAAAAAGGCTGAATGATAGCGTGACGGTTGACAAGGAAGGAAAGGAGACAAAAACACGTTGCGCTCACCACAAGTAACAAGCGACAAGGGCAGGAAGATGATAACGTTTCGAGTACTTTCTTTTTTAAATGGGTAGATAGCAGCCGCTAGAGTCGATCTTCATGATTATCCTTTTGAACGCCAGAGCATTAACGCATCGGCGTGCCCCCGAAGTCACAAATTCACCGTACTTTTTGTCACATATTTGTGGCGTTGGGCGTGCAGGGCACGCGCTTGCTTGTCATGTATACGTGGCAATGACGTTCAATAGGTTAAGCAACACCAAGTTCCCAAAAACTCCTTCATGGCTCGGAAAGCACATAAAGTCGTTAGTGCCAGCAGTTACTTAAACACAGGCAGTCGTTACGAATATTAGTCAAAATCGAAAAAATCTGAAAGTGAAAAAAAAAGAAAATTATTGCTCAAAAAATAGAATTTTCTAATTTAAATAAGGGGATAATTGGAAAAATTTGTACAATTTCTACATCAAAAATTAAAAAAATGTGGGGTTATAGTATTTTTATTGAAAAAAAAATGTATCCTACTATAATAAACGCGAAAGTTTGTAAGTAAGTATAGATGGATGGATGGATGGATGTTTGTTACTCTTCCACGCAAAAACTACTGAATGGATTTTGATGAAATTTGGCACAGCGGTAGATTATAGTCTGAAATAACATAGGATACTTTTTATCCCGGGAATATGTTCCCTTGGGATAATTTTCGACAATCACGCGGGCGGCAACTAGTATATATAAATTAGTATTGTAAAAGAATTTGAAATAAATAAAAAAAATGCTTTGGTGAAAATTGCTTTTCAACTCAAGCTGGTGAGCTTGAGTTTGAAAGTAATTTCCCATCTATTTTGAACCTAACCTAGTAAGCTAGGAGCAATGTCCAAGGTGACCTAACGGGTTGAGTAAACAAACTGACATGTCCGCTCTAGACTGAACTGACATTAGGCCTTGCCATTATTATCCATCAAATCGATCACTAATGTTGATTTAGTAAAGGCAAAAAAAACAAAGAACTTTGATTTAATATTCCCCCGTACAAGGTAATTCAGCTATTACCTATCATCTTTGCTGTCTTGTTAGTCTCGTGGTCGCAAAAGCCAGGGTTCAGGCTTTAATTCCCATGCGGGTAGGCAAAGTTGGTATTATTAGGTTTTAACTAGGAATTTCTTAGTCACAGCCCGGAGCTTGGAAGTTGGCGATGTGGTACTTTTGTGTCTACAAAAAAAACAAAAAAAAATGTTAAGCCATTGGTCCTGCGCCTGATCTCTCTCTGAACTTGGATTATGAGAGTGGAGGAACATAGGGTGCACCTCTATTTGTGCAAACTCGAGCTCTCATATGTCTAAAATCTACTGTGATTGGTTGTCTTCTAAATTCGCTTTGGTTACGGCTCGAAATGGAACAGAGTTTGTGTGCAATCTTTCAGTCAAACTAACCGGAACTTATCGGTGGTTAAGCGGACCATTAGTCCATAAACAATGCAAACCAAAATAACCTTTCACCGGTGGTATGTTCGTGACGTTTTAGCTGTCAAACTCTAGTCGACCAGTCCTGTTAGAAAAGATTTATAACATAGAACGTGATGAGTCATCGTGGTTAAATGGCTACAGTCTTGGTCATAGCCATGTTTACTTTTGTTTTGATGGTATCGTGAGTACATCGTTTTTAATTTCCGTACTTTAACATTTCAATTACGCATTTATTATGTGCACAGTCAAATTGTGAAGTTCTTCGCCAGCGTCTACCGCACAATAACCCAGATTTAACCTTCGTACCTTAGAAAACTTCTAGGCTCAAACTTCGTCAAAATTCAAAGGGAGACAGAAGAGGCATCTTCTGGGCAATTTCGTTACATTGTAGACCTCATTTATCACTTATCATCAGTTGAGTATGAGGTCAAAAACGGCTTATCCTGACAAATAAACTTATTGTTATACTTAATGTAAAAACGATAAACATTATAAATAAATCAAAATCATATTCGTGCTAAATTGTTTATTTTCTTCTTTTGTTATCATTTATATGGGTGCGCCGATGTTTGAAATTATGATGTCGTTAGATATCTTAATAATAATAGGTAAAAGTAAATTTCCATTGCAACTTAAGTAAACGAAAACCGAACCAGTTCGAATTAATTAAATTCCAACAATCAAACAATAGATCTGAAGCGAAGTTCACACGCGCGAATAGACAGCGCAACCGAACTAATTGGCGCAAAGTCGCCTTAAGCCGAGAATTATCACTCAACCAATCAGCAACAAGTTGGTAGCAGTTTAATTGTAAGGATTAGAGAACTGATTCAAACGTTGAATTAATTAGCTAATGACGTTTAAACATGGAATTGTGTCAATTTTATCTAGATTGTGCCAGAAGCTTTGCTGGGATAAATTTACAAAGATCTTATGTCTTTCTGCAAGGTCTAATCAATCTCTTTATAAAAACACATTGGTTTAGCCTAAAAATTTAAAATTCCTGACCAATTTACGCCATGGCGGCCAATCACATCAGAGACATATCATGGTGCACTAGTGTGTGCGCAAATACATATGACCTCCCTCTTTCATCACTCTCATATTCCGATGGGACGGCAATCCGATACGGATGGAAAGAGATCTGGAGCAGAACCAACGGCTAACGTGGTTTCCGAGGCACTACCAACTTCCAAACTGCGGGTTGTCATAGAGAAATTCCTTATGGAAAAACCCAATGACACTTTGCTGGGAATTAAAAACGTAATAAACCAACAAACAGACAGAGTTATTTTCGCATTAAAGATGCTAATAATAGGATAGATTGTAATGATTTTCCGTAACAACAATTGGTTTTGGCGTACCTACCTAATTAATTAGCTGCGGTATGTGTGTGTGGTGTGGTGGATTATTATAATTATTTTGTTAATTTGAATTGAGTAATCCATAGTGAAACAATAGATTCAATCAGTTCATCATAAGCCCACTTACCTGTTTGAATTGACTAGGTATGCTTTTCATCTGCCTACCTATTTACCTATTTAAAAATAATGTACAGTAGTGGTACATAGGCCGTCCTAACCAACCATATAAGAGGCTTGTCTAGATTCATGACATAGTTCTCTATCATCATCTGCCTAGCCTTTTCCCAACTATATTGGGGTCGGCTTCCAGTCAAATCGGATTCAGCTGAATACTAGTATTTTTATAAATAGGTACATAGTTTTGTATAATAACAAGACAATTTTAATATGTGTCTTTTGAATTGTCCTGAGGCTATAGACAAGTCTAATTCTGTCAGCGATAGCGTGACGTAGGCGATTGTCAAAACGTCAAAAATATATGAGATTGACAATCGCTCTCGAAATATTACGTGGTCAATCACTAATATTTCGCCATTTCGACGATTGCATTCGCTGATAGAACGGCACTTTGTTAATTTTTCCTTGAAACGAATATTTAAACATTTGTTTGTATTGTTGCAGAAGCGGCATGGCATGAGCGGTGCGGTGGGCGCGACATGCGGCGCGCGCCGCCCGCGCAACCCGCCGCCGTCGCACTCGCGCTCTCGTTGCTTCTGCGCTTAGTGAACGCCGGTCAGTACACAGCTTTATATTCCTTAATCCAATTTAAAAGGGGAAACTGACTTACTGACATTTCAACGCACAACCGAAACTACTGGGACCAGGAACATGCAATTTTGTACAGGAAACTTTGTGCAAAATTTTATTATGTGGGTTACTAAGAAAGGATTTTTGGAAATACAACCTTCAAAGCGGGAAAATTGTTTGTACTAAATCTGCTCAGATGAAGTTGAGGGCGAAGTACTAGTGACCCAGAAAGATGTAAGATTGAAAATGGTTTGTTTACAAACTAGCAGCGCCATCTATCTAGCGTTAGTGAACGAATCATCCGTTAGCGTTACAACACCATCTGTTGAAATTTGAAGGAACCATCAAGTTAGTCGATTATATTAACTTTGTGTCAGTAGCTTGAGTCTAGATTGTCATTGGGCTGTCAAGTGTTAAATGTCAAGGTGGAATCAGTACACGAAAAAAACACTTTGCGAGTCTATTCTGCGATTGCGCTGATTCGCACTAAGCGACTCTGTGAAACTGAAAACTCTATCACTAAGCAATAACCGCTATATGGCGTATAATTCATAAAGACAGTACGATTTATGTAGGCAATGAGGCAGAACTGAAGCTAAACCTGTATGGTGCCGTTAAATCCACCCTAATTAATATTCATAAACAATCAAGACAAGAGGATGGGCTCTCAGCATACGAAACTATCACTTAATTAAAACCGCTTTAAAGTCCCTTCCTCAGGGAGGTTACCGTTGTACCCCTGACCTGACCTACTAACAGATACACTGAACTTGAATCGACCTGTTAATTAATAATAGATCTCATGGGAATCATTCTTTCTGTGTAATTCTGCTGTTACTATCGTTTTATTTTTAGCGCCAGTTTCATTTTAATATACCGGTAAAATGGAGTGAATAGAAACGCAAAAGTGAATAGAACTTTTGAAATTGGAATTTTCAATTTAATGCCGTAATGGTTCAATAGTAACATCAAGAATTAATTGGAGTTTATAATTGTTGCCAAATATATTTAAATAACTTTCTATTCACCCCATTTTACATACAGACATATGACAGCAGAAAAAGTTAATCGAAAATATGCTTTCGAACTGGGAGGTTTAGACAATTGACCATCTGTGGTAATTAATAACTTGACATCAACAGCATCTTTATACATGAAGAACCTTTTAATAAAGTGTTATTGTTGAATTGGCAATTCTACCCCAACAATTTTACTGTTAATTGGGATTTCCGTGTTACAGTGCGATCAAATTATCCATACGTCTTAAAACCAGAAAACTGTTAAGTTTTTCGTAGTAGGTAGTTATTAATATTTAGTGGACCGCCCCGGCTTCGCCCGGATGTAAATATTTTTTCAAAAATTTTCTTTTATAAGAACCTTTTCCTGACAATCGTAGAGGTATGCAGTACAGAGAATAAAGTTCCGCACACCTCCACTGGAAATGGGAGAATCCTCCTACCAGACGGTAATAGCCGTCTAACTAACTATAACTGATATACTATAGTTGATATTCTAACTGTTGTATGTGTTCAAACCACATGGAGAACTTTGCTTGTGCGATGCAGGATTTCGTTGTCAGTTCGTCGTAGATGGCGTTGCGGTTATTTTTGTTGCCGTACAAAATTTTGGTTCTTAGATTTTTTTTATGTGGCGGAATTGATGCTGCTACACAATAACAAACACAACAAAAAAAGGATTAGCGAAATTGGTCCAACCGTTCTCGAGGTTTGCGCTTAGCAACATATTTAGCGATTCATTTTTATTTATATAGATTTCCATTCCAAAAAACTCATCTCAAGAGTTCACGAACACCCAAATGAGAAAATGTGTAATGACATCCCATTTTTCTAGGCTCAATGGGCCCCGGAGTACCAGAGAACATTACCGTGACGTTCCTGAACCCCACCACGGTGAGGGTCTCCTGGTCCACCACGGCGGACCTGGTGGAGAAGTATGATGTTACATACAAGCCTTCCGATGCGAGGTAAGATCTGTTATGCAATTTGTGGAGGAGAGTTTCGCAGACCCTAAATGAGACTGTAGTAAACAGCAGCGCGTTGTGGCGGACTAGAGGTGCACTAACATAAGCTTGAATTTATAATTCGAAATCATTTCGATCTATCGCAACCAAAATCACCTTTAGCGTTGTGTATTTTAATGTTGATTTTTTAGTATTTTTTTTTAATTTAAAATGCCCTGAGTAGTATTTGCTACAACGGTATTTCAACTTCATCTTGAGTAGGCAACGATGGATCCAAATTATCTCTGTTTATAAATTTAAGTCTAAGCATAATTTTGCTTTCGCTTAAAGTCTACGAAACTCTCCAGTTTTGTGTTTACTTTTGTATTCTTTCTTGTCTGTCTGTCAATCTGTCCATCTTTTTTGTTTTTTTAGAGCTTTTATTTGTAGAACCTATGTGTATTGAACTAAGTTTTAAGTATACAGACGTAAAATGAAAAAAAAACTTTTGATTCGTCATCATTTTGTCTATATTGGTGTGAATGTAGTCCTGTGAAAAACCACTTTTATCACGGAATCAACTCAAAAAAATGAAAATAAACGGTATAAGTAACAATAGCAATGAAATAAGGGGAACAGCTGTTTTGTTTTTGCGTTTTCAAGATTTTTCAAATTTGTAGTCGTTAGTACTTTGACCAACGAATTACGTCAGACTGTAGAATATATCATTACAAATGTGGCAACACGTGGCTCATTGTTAATATTTCCAATACAAACATACATACACGTGACTCGTTAAACATTTACACCTAATACAAGGAAAAGCAGGCTTCCGCGTACCAATTATCAAAGCTCTCTACTAAATCAGGTTGTTGAGTTATACCTACTTCACTATTCGAAAAATTCTGGGAATACGTATTGAAACGATAGGCTATAGCGGATCCAATTTCAACTACAACATAAAAAATATTCTATATATATATACCTTTTGGAACTCATTTTTAAAACGAATGCCAATTTAACTAATTTGAAAACAACGTTGGCATTCGCATGTCAGTCGCAATCTGTCAATTTTTTTTGGATTTTTTTTTTTTGCGTTTTTTCAATCCGTCCAATTTTAATGTCTTTCAATCAAGTCGATATTTTTTTTTAAGACGTTGCCCTGCACTAGGAATTTCTCCTGTATCGTGCGTGCGTTTACAAACATACAAAATCACATATACATACAGCCAGACCCGGAACAACTATCTGTAGTCCATACAAATATTTGTTCCGTGCGGGAATCCAACCGTTATCAATATTGGTAAGTATTCAGCTGTATCCAGTCAGAATGTGTTTTTGAATCGAGCCCAAAACTTCCAACCACTTCAAACCCGGAGTGGGTTTGAAGTGGTAGAAGTTTTGGGCTCGATTTCGTAAATCCAATCATACAGTTTTGTATTTTTATCAAAATCAGGCCCCAGACTGCAATGAGTATTTTTGGCTATTTCTCAAAGTTTCTGATTTGGCCATTTACGCCTACTTTTATTTACCCTAAATATTCGGGAGAAAGCTGATATACGATACGATATATATACGATGATGAACCGTCAGCAGTGTCTACCTACCAATGTTGGGCTCATGTTTATCAATGTTAAATAGCTTTTAATAATTCATTTTTAACATCTACAGAAAAACATAGATGTTGCAAAACAATCCTATCTGCAATTTTGCTCTCTAAATCAACTTTTTGTTTGTTTAAAGTTCGTGGAAAACATAATCAAACTCCGAGGATTCTGCGAATTGTGAAATGAATGCAATCCAATTTCAGTGTTAGGGTTATGAAAGGTTTTTAAAAACACCTAAAAACTTTGTCAGAAAAATTTAACTAGCGTTGATACGTTTCAGGATTAAAAGAACCTGAGAGTTTTTAAATAATTTTCGGTGAAACTTTTGATTATTTCATCTGGCTTGTAATTGAAAACCGAATTGTAATGAGCGCAAAGTTATACCTTTGCCGTCTTTAAACATTAATTACTGTACGCACAGCCCAAGTGTGTTTTTTAGGGTTCCGTACCCAAAGGGTAAAACGATCGAACACGAACGAACGACAGACGGACAGCGGAGTCTTAGTAATAGGGTCCCTATTACTAAGACTCCGCTGTCCGTCTGTCACCAGGCTGTACCTCATGAACCGTGATAGTTAGACTGTTGAAATCTTCACAGATGATGTATTTCTGTTGGCGCTAACATCTGTTGGCTAACATCAAATACTAACTATTTAAGCGGGCTCCCATACAACAAACGTAATATTTTTACACATTATTATAACGCTTGAAATATTCACAGAATGTTTAGTTATATATTCACTTTAAAAATAAATAATGAAATTAAAAAAAACAAAAATTNATATTCACAGAATGTTTAGTTATATATTCACTTTAAAAATAAATAATGAAATTAAAAAAAACAAATATTTAAGGGGGGCTCCCATACAACAAACGTGATGTTTTTCCGTTTTTATAGATGAATGGATAGAATGGTACAGAACCCTTCCTGCGCGATTCCGACTCGCACTTCGTCGGTTTTTTTTGCCAGAGTGCCATTATGCACATTTATGCCAACAACCATTTTTACCTTCAAAGAAAGTTTTAATTAATCTCCCAAATCTAACTGGATGTAGCTGAGTACCAGCATTCGACATGTTACTACAAAGTCGAAGTCAAAGCGTTTATTCCAATTAAAAGGCAATTTTGAACGTCAACATTACAGTTTGTATAAAAATAAAGTGACTCTACTGTCCACTGTACAGCTGGGTAAAGCGGTACCTTTTAGCAAGACTGTTGACAGATTTTCTGGTTCTTGACTAGGTCTGTCAAAGATCTAAGAATGGCAACCGGGACCAACAGCGTGCTTTCCGAGTTTTGGATGCTTGCCCATCTTTGGACTGACTTCAACAAGCGCCGTTTTACCTTGAAAACGGAACCGTGCTGGTATTATTCGGCCATGTGGACTTCGCTTTTTCAAAGAAAGAATTGACCTACATATCTTTAACGCCGGAGTCACACGCTTGGCACTTGGCAAACTTCAAAACCTCCACAAAGGTTTGGGTAAATTTGGGGTTTCAAACATCGCTCGACACACGCCTGCGCGATCGTTGTACACGTATGTTATGGACATCGGGCTTGTGTCGGCTATAACGTTCAGTTTATTGTATTTTTATTATACAAATAAAAGAAACACAGTGCACACGGACCGTGTTAGAAACACAGTGCTTCGCTCCAAAACACAAGTCGTCGACGTCACTCAGAAAGCAGCCAAGCTTAAATGGGACTAGGCCGGATACGTCTGCCGCATGTCGAATTATTAATGGGCCAAAGCAACCACAATGTGGGTCCCAGAAAATGGCCGGCGGCATCGCAGCAGACGCTTATCGACAGGATTGATCCACACTAGTCCAGAGCCGGGAAGAATGGAAGGAAGAAATAGGCCTTTGCCCTGCCGTGGGACGGAATAGGCTAAAAATAAATAATTAATAAATAAAAAAAAAATTGTGGCAAAATCGCTTTGGTTTGTGCCAAAACAATCGACACCGTTCGGATAGGCTACAAGCGCTTCCAAACCTACGCAAACCGAGTTAAACACCCTGTGCATACGTTTGTGACGGTTTGTTGAGGTTTGGCAAGCGTGTGGCTCCAGCTTTAGGTTCATTCGTTCTATCGTAGTACGCTCTTCTATCGCTTTCATCAGGCAACATTAAGGTCAAGAGCTGGCTCAAAACTAAATATTTACTGGTAAGCTGTATAAATGCAGATAGATATAATCTGCTTAATTTACTAAGCTTTTAGGACAGGCTTCTCAGAACAATAGTTTCATGGTTATCGACACCTATCTCAAGAAGGGCGTAAGGGTAACTACATAAAATCGATCAACGTGTCTACTACACGTACTAACACGTTATTTATAATTGATCCACCTAACTCAAACAAATTATTATAACCATGATAGAATAAATTATGAATAATTTAACGGTTGTTCTGTTGTGTGAAATCTCTGCAACATAAGGGCTGTGGCTAAATGTACATGCCAAAGAACATGGATTTATTTAATAATAATAATAGTTTATTTTATTTTCTCCCATAAATATATTAACGCAAAAAACAGAGTAGTTCAAGTAATGAGGATGGGAGACAGGAGCCTAATTTCGGACAACGTCATAAGATTTCAGGTATAGCTGGAAATTAGTGACAAGGACAACGAAAGAAAATAAAAAAAATGTTTTTTGTACCTTACATGAGGCATAAAATAAAAAATTAAAATAAAAGGAACACAAATATCTAGGTTTGCAACTCCTCCGCAGCAAACAGTCACCGTTTAGCAAAATGTTGCGANATGCTTGAGTTTGTCTGTTTATGCTGGCATAATGGAGTGTGCTAGCTTACAAGTAGCGAATTATTAAGTTTTATGTTTTTACGTGTTACCTTTGTTGTATTGTTTTCTTTGTAAGAATACTGACTACTTACATATCTTTGTATAAGTGATAGTTCTTATAACTCAACAGACAGATGTGTTGCTGGGGAGTTTGTTGCGCCACTTCTTCTTCCCAGCTGAAACACTAGGAAGTGGTGACGGGCGGGCGTTTTGGGGGAATGTCTTTATGTAGAACTATGACGTTCAAAAAGTGCTGGCACTCAGCCTAATTTGAATAAATGACTTTTGAATTTTGAATTTTGAATTTTTTTTTTTGGTCAAAGCAACCACAATGTGGGTCCCAGAAAATGGCCGGCGGCATCGTAGCAGACCTACTCGTAGATGGCAGGACGCACTTGACGCTTATCGACAGGATTGATCCACACTAGTCCAGAGCCGGTAAGAATGGAAGGAAGAAATAGGCCTTTGCCCTGCAGTGGGACGGAATAGGCTAAAAATAAATAATTAATAAATAAAAAAAGAATGTGGCAAAATAGCTTTGGTTTGTGCCAAAACAATCGACACCGTTCGGATAGGCTACAAGCGCTTCCAAACCTACGCAAACCGAGTTAAACACCCTGTGCATACGTTTGTGACGGTTTGTTGAGGTTTGGCAAGCGTGTGGCTCCAGCTTTAGGTTCATTCGTTCTATCGTAGTACGCTCTTCTATCGCTTTCATCAGGCAACATTAAGGTCAAGAGCTGGCTCAAAACTAAATATTTACTGGTAAGCTGTATAAATGCAGATAGATATAATCTGCTTAATTTACTAAGCTTTTAGGACAGGCTTCTCAGAACAATAGTTTCATGGTTATCGACACCTATCTCAAGAAGGGCGTAAGGGTAACTACATAAAATCGATCAACGTGTCTACTACACGTACTAACACGTTATTTATAATTGATCCACCTAACTCAAACAAATTATTATAACCATGATAGAATAAATTATGAATAATTTAACGGTTGTTCTGTTGTGTGAAATCTCTGCAACATAAGGGCTGTGGCTAAATGTACATGCCAAAGAACATGGATTTATTTAATAATAATAATAGTTTATTTTATTTTCTCCCATAAATATATTAACGCAAAAAACAGAGTAGTTCAAGTAATGAGGATGGGAGACAGGAGCCTAATTTCGGACAACGTCATAAGATTTCAGGTGAAGACATGAGAAACAGAATCAGGGAGCGGTATAGCTGGAAATTAGTGACAAGGACAACGAAAGAAAATAAAAAAAATGTTTTTGCNGTAGTTCAAGTAATGAGGATGGGAGACAGGAGCCTAATTTCGGACAACGTCATAAGATTTCAGGTATAGCTGGAAATTAGTGACAAGGACAACGAAAGAAAATAAAAAAAATGTTTTTTGTNTGAAGACATGAGAAACAGAATCAGGGAGCGGTATAGCTGGAAATTAGTGACAAGGACAACGAAAGAAAATAAAAAAAATGTTTTTGCACCTTACATGAGGCATAAAATAAAAAATTAAAATAAAAGGAACACAAATATCTAGGTTTGCAACTCCTCCGCAGCAAACAGTCACCGTTTAGCAAAATGTTGCGACACGAGCCAGAATTTATTCACACACAGCACGTTTTCAGCAATAGTCGAAGATGCCAGAAACTGGTCTAAAAGCTTGCGTGCCATATGCAGTGTGAATAACACAATGACATTCTACTGGCATAAATAAAATATGTGTACTTAACGTTAAGAATTGCGTCGTTGCAATATTGAAAATAAACGAGGCTTTAAGCGCTATCAAGGCAGTGGCACCCACTTGAAAGTTTTACCGTAACGTTGCATAAAGGAGAGGAGAAGACGCTAACGATGTGTCTAAAAATATGACACAGTTGAATGAAATTCTCATATGAGCTCGTGGAATGAAGCTGGGGTAAGATGCCCTTGAAAACCAAAAGGTTACTTGTATTCCATAATGTCAAAATAGATGATGATATCTTAAATATAATGTTGTCTTATTTTTAGAGATTGGAATAGGTAGACTATATTTACCCTAATTTTCGTGGAAGTAAGTAACATAGAGTTGATAATACCTCCTCTAAAATCCAGGAATCATAAACATGACGACGGCATCCCGGGATTTAAGAAATTACAAATTACTTATTGCGCTTTGAATATATTTGAACAAAATTATTATTATATAGTATTATCAACTCTATGTTTATAGTGTAGGTTCCACGTATTTGGTGATAGTAGCAATAAAATAGATAAAGACTACCTAAATAGGGAAAAAATAACAAATTACATGCCACTGTTAAAGAGTTTCTTCCCATTAGAATATATTTTATCACTCATTTATAAGAACCATACAAAATAACAAATTCCAAACACCACTTAGTATAGTACATATCTCTGGTACGTGTTACATAATTTGCAAACCATAGCAATAATAATGTCAGATTACATTCTGAAGATAAAAATGTCGTTATATTTTCACAGTACTTTAGTTCTCTCTAAGAAAAGAAAAGCAAAGGTAAAATAAATTCGGTAAACGGAAACTACGTGTCACTGATAGCATAACAAAAGTTTTTTTCTTCTCAAACATTCCCGAGTTTGAAAAGCGAATGCTTTTGAAGATAAAAAAAACGTTTAGCAGTAAACACTCATGCGAAAAGCTTTGTTTTCTTCGGTCTTGCATTTTTTTTTAAATTCAATATGGGTTTGCTCTTGACTCTAGTCTAGGTCATAAATGACAGGAGACAAAGTCGACGATGGAGCGAGCTTACCCAGAAAAAGCCTGTTGTTGTGTTGCATAAAAATAACTAGAGGAATTTGAATTTGAAAGTTGAGGACGAAGAGATCAGAACTTGACTGAACATAGAACACTGTGTCTAGGACAAGGATATCGTTTTGAAAATCTTAAACGTTATTTAAACATATTTTTGAAGTAGAAAGCATTGCTGTTTAACGTGCAAATTATTTAAAACTAGCTACCACCCGCAGCTCCGCACGCATGAATGTTGAAAATTCTCCCAAGGGAACATACTCCCAGGATAAAAAGATCCTACGTGTTATTCTAGACTTTAATCTACCTGTGTCAAATTTCTTCAAGATCCGTCTAGCCGTTTGCGCATCAAGAAGTAACAAACATACACACACACTCACAAACTTTCGCCTTTATAATATTAGTGTGATAAGTGTGATTATAATCTGAATTAATAACAAGCTTGCCTTGAAACTAAATACATATGTAGCGATCATTATAAAGCTAAGTAGTGTACAACTTTAACGTATTGCAATCTACGTATGATCTTGTCATTAAAATTATTACAATGTCTAATTATGTTCCAAAACACACACAACAAAAGCTTTTAAAATAATGAGCCAGACATAACATTAACAACATGTCTGGAGTCTTCAATTTCTCCATCGATCACACAAAACACATTTAAAATTGACATTTGAACATCAGTTTTTAACGAAAACAAATCCACATCAAAATAAAAATTGTGTAGGTACATTTGAAAAATTGGCATCCATTTGAAAAATGTACTTCGTGACGGAAGATAAATCTGGATCGTGGAGCAGCTTATATTATTTACGTCCTAAATTTAGTAGACGAGAGTTGTCATAACTCATGGCTGTGTATGTTAAGTTTATTTTAGACGCCATCTCTCCGGAATTGCAGATGGAAACGTTATGCAATGTGCTCAAGAGATTATAAGCGTAAATAGCTCATAGTTTATCTTCTTGTTACCTATTTGGTAAGAACACACTTCCTATGTTGTTGCGTATGTTGTCTTGATTTTTCTACACCCACGCCACTGAACAATACTGAACAGTGAACATGTCGTCTTTGCTGAACTAATTAAGTGGCTCTGTATAAACTTCAACTTCATTTTCACTTGTGGTCGTCAGAGCAGCATTATTAGCTTTTAGTATTCATTTTATATGTGCAATTAGTTTCTAGTAACGTTGTGTGTGTCTGATTGAGGGCGTAACAGTCCTAGAAAGGCCATGTTCCAATTCAATGCTTTTAAAACTGTTGAACGATAGCAGAGGTATACGATGTTGTTCATGTTTTCCTTGCTTCTTCAACATTTTTTTTCTGTCCAAGTAATTTTGTTAGAAATGGTTTTTCATAACAGTATTTGTCACGTTTAAAGTCTTTACGTGTTTTGTAAACTTCAATTTTATATTTTCTCTGATGACGTAATCCTATTCTATGTGCCAGGAGGCAATTTTTAACTAGGTATAGAGAAATAACCCTTGCAGAAAACAATCTACACCATGTTTATTTTTAATCATACCTTAATTAATTAATTATTCTACTTTAGCATAATATTAAGCTAAAGTAAAAATAAATATTTATTTACTCAATATGTATCTAAACGAGCATTTAATGAATATACGTGTATCAGTTGCATCAGTAAAGCAAACTATATTGTTAACATGTTTAACCATGCACATAATAGATCGGTTGCACACATTAATGACGAAGTTAATCATGATTTAACACATGAATATAGAATCTTAGCCAACACGACAGCCGAAACCAAAACCAATGACAGTTCTTTTGTTTATAAAAGTAAATATCCGTAGAGATTAATTCAATAACAAAATAGTGGTCGCAGCCATGCATACGGTAACAGATTTGTCGAATACATGAATGCTAAGTGATACAGAAATAAAGTTTAAAAGTAAAATAAAAATATATTCACTGTGTCGACTGTCTATATTCATTAGAATTAGCTATTCCTGTGGATGCGGAAATAAAAGCTGGAAACAGAATAAATTTCTATTAGTTGGAGGTTAATATTATCTTTGTTAGTTTGCAACATTTTTCTGGCAACTATATTTTGTTTTGCGTCTACTGTGCTTTTAATATTGGTAAGCTCGCGTTTGACTTTTATCTCATGGAAAGGGATGATGTGGTCGACGAAGGAAAAAAAATATCTATATATGTATATTAAAATTAACCCCTATTTCTCCTGGTCACGCAATAACTTGAGAACGGCTCGGCCGATTTCGCTAATTCTTTTTTTTTGTTTTGATCATCAGATTACAAGAAAGGTTTAAAAACAGAAAAAAAAATAGGTAGGTAGGTATGTATGTATGTATGTAGGTACGTAGGTAGGTAGGTAGGGTAGATACGTAAGTAGGGTAGGAAAGTAGGGTACGGTAAGGTAAGTAGAGTAGGGTAGGGTAGGAAACGGTTGACGGGAGGTGACGGGAGCAAAGCCACGGGCACAGCTTGTAATTTATAATTATAAAATCTCATTCTTCTCATACTTTCTTGCTTAAATATAGTCCTACAATCACGACACTCAACTTAGACGAGATAGAGAATAGTATTAGAAAACTTGCTTTCACAAACAAGTCTCGGGACCTTTCAAGAACTACGATTATCTTTGAACGAGTAAAACATAGTTAATTACTTTCATATAGTAAACTACTCAACAATACATTGTTGAAAACACAATAACGTAGCTTTCGCGAACTAATGTAGTTGTCAGTAGGATTAGGTTGATGTGAAATTCCTCGAGGTAATTACTACGTCTCACTTCTGATGTGATGCTTAAGATATAGTAATTACTGTTAAGAGTAATTATAATTAGTTATATCATAATAATGATAATCAAGTGACATAATTATTTGATTATTGAACAGCTCTGTCAAGCGTGCTCCTTTGTGAACCACATCATCGCTTACCATCAAGTGAGATAGAGCACAAACGCGAGGCGATCAATAAATACAAAATAAAATGTAATATTTGGATTGGCTAACTGATATCATGATGGACGGCTGTATTTCTTTGTGTGCTTGATTCTAAATGCGTATAAATACACTAAACCACCTTGTTAGTGTTGATGCCAATTTAAATATGTTCATCCATAAATTGAGCTCCATAATTCATAATACAGCTTTCTACTTTAATTATCTAAATAAGTATTTACCGCGTTTATAACATAAATAAATTAATTAAATTGCCAAACCCAACATGATTCTATCAGAATTTCAACGGAATAACTAATATTAGCGTTGTTAACAAATAAACATGTTCAATTAAACTCGTCAAAGACTCAAATTAATTAANCTTTAAATGTTATCAGTGTAAACAATTGTTGGTTGGCCAATAAAGGAAAATAAAATAAAATAAAATAAAAAAAAAAAANATGTGATGTTTCCCTGAATCCACTGCCATGATGAATGAAATTAAACCTTTTAGAATTCTAATGAAAGGTAATATTTTGATAGAAAATTTGAAGACATTGTTTCGAGTTAAATCGGATAGCTTCCTAATGAATTGCCAGATTTATCAATGATTGCTTTCATCTTTGTGGTACCATAATTTATTTCTCGAATGAGGCCTTAAGTTTAAAGAAAAGCGCTTCTTATAAAAGAGGTTATTCTTGGAAATGGTTACTGCCATGAAATTATTTTATACTGTAGGATTTGGGGTCGAGTTTGATTATTGTTTAGAATGATCCGCCTAAAATAACTCGTTGGTTATCCAACTTTGTCTCCAACGCAATGGGTATTTTCTTGTTACAACAAGAACTACCTTGCATTGTCAGTTAGTAAGTATGTATCGGTCAAATCCTGCAACTAAAGTTTAAAACTGAGTGTCAGTATTCTTAATCCAATATGGCGGACTCTCAAAAGTGACTGGCTAATATTTTAATGCAACTCCATTGTTTGTACAGAAAAACAAAAAAAAAAAACCTATTTTCTTAAGTTTCTTAGTGTTCCGTGCCCAACGGCCAACGGGACTATTCAAGCCACCGATGAACGTCCACCCATCCGTCCGTCTTTCAGCGGGCTGTATCTGTTGAACCGTAATAGATAGACAGATGGAAATTTCACACAGTGTGTATTTCTGTTGCCACTTTAACAAAAAATAAAGTATTTAAAAGGAAATAGTATTAAATCTTGTACGATGGTTCGAAACCCTTCATGCACGATTCCGACTCGGCTTTGGCCGGTTTTATTTTTTTAAATTCCTTTTTATCCCGTCACAGTTTTAAATTATTTTGGATTCTACTTCCGAAAACAATGAATTATCTTTGTCCAGCATCAAGTTATTTTTACCCCAATAATTAACAGGACTTTCCTACAAGAAAAGCAACCTGTTGAATAACATTTATACTAACAAAATAAGTCAAATACAACTTGTCCTAACATTTTAACGTCTTAATTTAGGTTGTTCAATCTAACAGTGTCACCTGATATCGTGGGTGACCTTTGTTTCTGTACAAATAAAAGGTCGGCTACTAAATACTTGGCTTTATTTACTTATTACGAGATTTTCTTTCTATTATTTATCTAAGAATTGCTGATGCTGACTTAATTCATTCACATTTTATTTTTAGATGATTTTCACATTGACTGTGTTTTTTTACTGACAACTGAGACGTGGATACGATCTCCGTATCGGGCAGAGTCATATTGGATGAAAAATAATAAGGCTAAAACTAAAACTGTGTAGTTCATGTCGGTTCAAATGCAGCCCCTCTGTTAAGAGATGTGTAGTAATTGAAGTGTACACCAACTGCAGTTCTTTCAAATTAAGAACTTTAGTTCAAATGCAGCTCGTCTGTTAAGAGATGTGTACCATTTGAAGTGTACATCAACCACAGTTCTTTCCCATTAAGAACTTTAATTCAAATGCAGCCCGTCTATTAAGAGGTGTGTAGCATTTGAAATGTACACCAACTGCAATTCTTTTAAATTAAGAACTTTAGTGAAACTCTCGGGTCTTGGGGTCCGAGTGCACATCNTGTACATCAACCACAGTTCTTTCCCATTAAGAACTTTAATTCAAATGCAGCCCGTCTATTAAGAGATGTGTAGCATTTGAAATGTACACCAACTGCAATTCTTTTAAATTAAGAACTTTAGTGAAACTCTCGGGTCTTGGGGTCCGAGTGCACATAACTTATTTAAAGATCTCTCAAGGCGCTTAGTTGACACTTCATGTGACCCAAGGGCTGGCTTTTACCTTGGTCAAAGAATAAGCATTGCCATACAACGTGTATGTGCCGCCAGTCTTTTGGGTACACTTCCAGTCGACAGCGATGCGGATGAATTTTTTGACGCCATATTTTAGGGTTTATTTAGTTAGGAGATTTTATTTTTATTTCTAGTGTATATAGTTAGTTAAGTATTTATGGAATAAACCTACAGAACTTTAGTTCAAATGGAGTCTAAGCCTTAGGTAATTTTTGGTACTAGTCTGAAGTCTGAGTGCAAATAGACTCACCACTTTGACATGACTTTATGTTAAACTTCAACAGCGGTATGTTACGAACTATATGGTATACTTTTTTAAATGGGAAATCATCAAATAACTTCTCCCTCTCTGACTGTATAGTATCTATGCGTATCCTTTTGAAGAATACAGGCGTTATAATTCATTGTTAAGCATAACAGTAGTTTGGTAGTTTTCTTCCTAATTGATCCTATAAAAAGTTTTGAATACAGAAGGAAAGTATTCTTAACAATTTTCCTGATCTACTTAGTAGCTGTAATTAACGATTGAATAATTAACCGAGGTCCTGTCAATCGCGCGAAAGTTTTTCTCACGAGCTTCGCTTATGAAGGCGATAAAAGAATAGTTTATAACTTTAGCTTTAGTTTAGTTTTATTCACCTTTTCCTATAGTTTGTGTTTAACTTAATTATTCTTTCCTTAAGAACATTAATATCCAGATGGAAGAAGTGTTACGGAAGAGGATTGTATATTGCATGCTAAGTTTAAGATTTCATGCTGTGTAGTNTCCTTAAGAACATTAATATCCAGATGGAAGAAGTGTTACGGAAGAGGATTGTATATTGCATGCTATGTTTAATATTTCATGCTGTGTAGTTTTCACAATTATCTACCTTAATAATCATATTAGATTACAAAAATAATGTTTACGGATTTTCACTTATTTATTTGGCCTAACCTGTCCCACTATTGGGTAAAGGCCCTCTTCAAATTCTTTAAGATATCTTTTTCTGATCCATCTTAAGGGATAATCCCTTGCGCTAAACGTATCGCCACTTCTTCTGGGGTCGCCCAGTTCGCGTCCAGGAATTTACGTGCCACTTTAGATAAAATCCAAAATAACCAACAAAATCAAAGGTGACGATTCAATTATATACTAAAGTAAGAACGTGACGTTATAAATTATTCATGTTAACACTACAAAGTTAAGAACAAAACGTTTCACCCACGCACCGAGACGGGATCTCGACGTGAGACAACACAGCACACAAATCTTAATCAAATTAATTACTGCACTTTACAACACAACAAACATTCAGAGATTTAAATTGTAAATTCTCAGTACCACTGCCTCTGATTACTGACAAAACGTTCAACGTACATTGGATTTGGCTTGAGGCTCGAGTGTAAATTATTCTTGATATTTAGACGCACCTGGGGTTCGTATTGTTGCGTTAGTATTGTTGGTTAATTCATTGTATGTGCCAGGAGGTTGGAGGCTGGAGGCATGAGGTAATTGTTTATTGTCATGTGAGTCTAGTGGTCGAAAGCATGACTATTGAGCATGGGGTTTGAGATCTCCTCCTCCTCTTAGTTGTATGGACCAAAGTTCGGGTATAAAATAGCTATGATAGTTGTAGTTATTTATAAGCAGACTGCAAAATTCACACCATACGAGTGTGCAAATAAAAGGCGCGCGGCAGCAACACACGGCCTTCGGGCACCGCATTCGTTCAATAAGAGCACCGCCAACGACAA
>NDFZ01003157.1:9337-24296 GCA_002192655.3 Mamestra configurata | reverse complement strand
TATATTGGTACAAAATGTTTCCTGCAAAATCAATCGAAGAAACAAGTTCGTGCTTAATTTTTTTAGGTAGCCAATTATTTTCGAAAAGCACCAACGTAATATTTCCCATTTTAAAGTCAAAATAGCTATCTTACTCGTGTATTATTTTACACAAACAATGCATTCACAAACGGAATGCACGGAATATGGTCGGGCGCTGAGAAATAAGCTGAATAATGTCACTGATGTAACGTGTTCGTTGCTGTTTTGAGTATATATTTGCCATATACGTGTTCTATGTAACGAAACACCTAATGCAATCTGGAGGTACACAGCGATACAATTATAAGGAGATATAGATATGGTCACAGAAAAATTACAAACGCCGTAAGATTGTATAATATCGCCAGAAATTGTAAACTATTTTTTCTTAATAAGACACGAATATACTGGAATCTATTGAATTTGGGTGGGATTTCATGTATAGAAAACGATGTTTTTATAATATATAGGTAAATTATGATATAAGAGCCACTTTCATAAGGAAGGCTATAGGCTATACGGGAACGGAAAAAAAACGGGATATGCGCGTACGAAGTCGCGGGCAAAAGCTAGTATATTATATTTTAACATATAAAAGCTGAAGAGTTTGTTTGTTTGGTTGAACGCGCTTATCTCAGGAACTAGTTTGAATTGAAAAAATATTTTAATGTTTATCGAGGCAGCCTATAGTCTGGCTGTATAACATCACGCTACGACCAATAGGAGCGGATCATTAATTAATAATGTAACGCAGAAGAAGTTGCGCGGGTCAGCTAGTTTTATATAAAAAAAAATATGTCCTCAAACTTTACTTCAGTNCGGGTCAGCTAGTTTTATATAAAAAAAAATATGTCCTCAAACTTTACTTCAGTTTATTTAAGGGCAAGGTGATGTTGGTCTACAGTAGGTACCTACCTTATCTCCTACAAATACGAGAGGACGCGTTAATTCAAAGTTTCGTCTGATTTAAATGCAACTATAAGTAGAAGATCATACTTCTATCATCACCATCATATCAGCCGAAAGACGTCCACTGCTGGACACAGGCCTCCCCCAAAGGGGGGGTGCCATAACCGCCACGCTCGGCAGGCGGATAACGATCGCCGTGTAGCTGTTGCAATGCACAGAGTATGCTGCTGCCCTTTCTCTGGTGAGTCCTTTAGTCGCCTCTTACGATACCCACGGGAAGTGATGGGATGGTGCTATTCTTTAAGTCCGACACTATACTTCTATACCTATTAGTTTAATGCTGTATGATGAATTCAGATCAATTACAACTACAAAATAAGTTATGAAGCCCAACTCTAATCGTTCACCTTACGTAATATAAAGAAAAACAGATAATGACTCTTTTCTCAACATCGAATGAATGAAATAAGTAAAATATTAGGTCCGTACTAAATATTTGGCAATGAGATATTTCCTAAGAATTTGATATCAAATAAAAGTGTCAGAAATAGGGAATTCAAGGCTCGAGGAATTTTATTTAACATTTTTACCCGAAAATTGCTACCCGTCCTCACGACCTCGTAAATAAACGTCCAAAAATATGAAAAAGCGTAATAAGCGCTAAGATGAAAGGAACGACGCGAACGCGTTATGTTCTGCCCATACACAGTGCTCCTCGGTACATTTATGTGTATCTATCCAGCCCTGAGGTGTATGATGAACCTTGGATGAGGCACAGGGCCCAGATGAGCGTAACTCACCAAGCTTTATTTACGCCGCTCCAAGTTACTTACTGAAATTACGTTTCATACAAAATGACGGAAATTCTCCCATGGGCGATATCTATACAGGATGTTTTCAAAGTGCGTGGTCATATTTAAGGGTTATTTTCTGTATCTGATATATTAGAAGTGAAGAAAAAATTCAAAAAATCTACTCTATCAACAAAAACGACCGCAAAAAACGACAAAATATTTCGTTTGAAGCAGTCTGTTGCGGTGGCATCAAATCTGTGATTGAACTAAAATTAATGTCTTTAACCTATGCTTGAAAAGTCCTGGAGAAGTCTACAAATTGCCTTGAAGTTAAACTTTGTTTGAGCTACCTGCGTGAACTTTATCTCAGCAGTTCGCACTCATTATACGTAGAGTTAATTATAACGCTGAGACCTAACTCCAGTTTTCTTTTCATGTCACTCCCAGAAACCACAAATTAGGTACATTCGTTAGATCTTTCAAATTTTATTTATTTACTTAACAGTTAGTTTTATCAGGCTTTTGACTATAATTAAGACATTGTTAAGCCTTCTGATTAAACTTTGTTTATAAATTAAGGAAGAATAACTACGAATAACGTAAAAATGACTTGCAAACAGTCGCGTCTCGTGTAATTTACCTATCCGTAGAACAATTATTATGAAAAACTGTCGCGTCGTGGGTATTCGTTAGCCTTCAAACTACCAATATCTAAGNACAGTCGCGTCTCGTGTAATTTACCTATCCGTAGAACAATTATTATGAAAAACTGTCGCGTCGTGCCTGTATTCGGTAGCCTTCAAACTACCAATATCTAGTCGAAAAAAATCATAATGAAAAATATGTATTGCATAGAATAGACTAATAAAGAGCGAGCCGTTTGTTGCAGGTAACGTCGACCAATAGTATCTACCAACGTCGTGCATGAGCGCACACAAATGCGACCATGTCCATGTCCAATGGTCTCCCATGTATTCAAGCGATACGTGCTCTCCCTGTGCTCGCTGGCATCTTGGACACGCAATATTGCAATACAAGACGCGGAAAATAGAGTATACTCAGCGATAGTTTGGAATTCTCGGTGTTTTAGTAACGTGAAATAGGAAATTGTAATTGTTTTTCTGTTATTTTGAGTATATATGTACTGTACAAGCCTACTTACCCACCTAACTGGTTTACCTTTGCCATTTTAAATAAAAACATGTTATATTGTTTTGGCCAAGTAAACGCATCGTTAAAGCAAATATAAATTATAATATACAGCCGTCCAATACCGCAACCCAACATATCTCTCCTACACACATTAATTTTACCGCTGGAAAATACAAATTGGTCAGCCATTTTAAAATAAAACAACCCTTCACAGGGATGACACAAAATTGACGTTTTTTGAGACCGTTTTCATTTGTTTTTTATCACCATCCTTTGCCTGTTCCTTTTTATTCTTATTGGATTTCATTTTATGATCAATATATCCTCCTATAATAGGGCGTTTGAATTTTATTAATGTCAATTAGATATTAAACGGAAATTAAACGAACGCGCAAGAGCCAATAATGAAAATATGGGTCTTTTCTAAAGATCCTAGAGTAAAGAGAACATTTTATCGATGACGAAGCTTTTATTTTTGTTTTAAAGTAGGAATGTCTCACGTCTTGCAGACGGTGCTATAACGACCTGTCACCTGTCTATTCGTCCCCACATATGCACTTCCGCAGCAAACACTAAACACATTATATGTGGTTGAAGTTGTTCGTAGCACTCCAAACCACACACAGTACTTAAGTACCGAGAACTGACACGTAGGAAAACTACCAGATATTTAGGAAAAGTAAATACCACTAGAAGGTACGTGAGAAGATTTATCTCAATGTGGCTTACCTTAGGAGTACCTACCTACTCCGTGCGTGATAAATATTTCATCAAATCTACCTGATCTTTTTAGGTTTTTCTTCTAAAGTCCGAACCTTCCAACTTGATTTTATAGCAATTTCTTGAAATCGTAACAAGGTGGAGAATCTAAATTTATATCGAATAGGTAAATTAAGCAAGCAATGACGTAGGTCTCTCCGTACAAGTTGTTAATTTCTGGGCGTGCTGTCAGGGTAAGCTTTGCTAATGAAGTAGGTAGAGTCTCAATAATCTGACTTTCTTTATTTTATTCTTCATAATGAATAAAGCTAATGTCACATAGTATGAAATCATGGGAAAAAGTTCGGTTTTATGCCTGGTCGGGGTACAACGGATGCCATTTTCGCTATCCGTCCTGCTGTGCGAAAAATACAGAGCTGTGCATAAAAACTTGCACATGGTATTCGTTGACCTCGAAAAGGCATATGACCGGGTGCCTCGTGAGGTTTTGTGGTGGGCCCTTAAGGAGAAAGGTGCGCCTGGGAAGTATGTGCAGTCGATCTGAGCGATGTACAGTCGATGCAGTAACCAAGTTCGGTCTGTAGTGGGCACCACTGACTGCTTCAGTGTAGCAGTCGGTTTGCACCAAGGGTCGGCCCTTAGCCCTTACCTCTTCCTGATGATAATGGACGCTCTGACTTCGGACATTCAGGAAAAGGCTCCATGGTGCATGCCGTTTGCTGACGATTTTGTGCTGACGTGCTGACGACATTCTTAAAAAGTGGTTTCCGGCAACCACTTTTTAAGAAACTAAACTCTGATAAAGTCATGATGAGAGATATATTCGTAAACAGTTACGCAGGTTACGCTACACCTGAAACAGCTGTGAAATCAATAAAACTAATAATAAATGTTCCTATTTCGATCTATAGAACAGCGACATTATAACTGTGACAGCCACGGGTGCGGACAAAGATAGTTTTAGGAGTATTTCTCTGTAACAGAGTCGGGACTCGAGACCTGTCGATAAAATTCCATTCCAAATTGTTTTCAATATGTTTTATCGGAATGTGATAGTGAGCAACGACTCGATAGAGGAATTTTCCTTGAAATGTGTTGATATGATTCATTTCAAGCCATTATAACAAATAACGTAGCTACATATGTGCTATGTTCTGTTTGTTGATAGCCGGGGACAGATTTAGCGGGGTTTGCGTAAAAATGACGGATTCGGCCAGCTAGTTATGAATAAATGATTGAGTTTAGAGTATTGATCTTTCCGATGGAACATCGTCACATACACTGTCCTAAATATTTTATGTCCAGCTTGTTATAAATTGTGCCGTTAACGCAAAAAATATTATTATATATTAGCTTTTACAAGCGGCTTTAAGGAGCAGAAAAATCCCGTGATTTATTAAATAAAAAAGGTATTATAATTATTATAATATTTACACTATTTAAAACACTGCACGCCCGACGTTGCCAAATTAACATCAACGACATTGGATGTCCGAAGTTGCTAAATTCCAATGCGCACACGCGCGATGGCGCCACATTTGTAGTTCGCACAACATAGCTTGTGAGAACAAAAGAAAATTTATTATTATTTACTTGTAATATTGTTGGCCACACGGGATTATCTATTCGAAATCCCGGGAAGATCCAGATTAATATCAACCTTTAGATGCAAGTACAAAAATAACTCTACCTAATTCCAACCTTTGGTGANGAAGATCCAGATTAATATCAACCTTTAGATGCAAGTACAAAAATAACTCTACCTAATTCCGACCTCTGTTAATCATACACATTTTCACAGTTTGGGGACGCCAGTTATCGCGCGCTCTACAGATGTAGATCTATTTTGTGTAAAGGTTTTACAGAGATATTAAAAAAAAAATACTTCTAGAAGAAACTAAAACAGACAAAACATACCTATCTGTTAACATTTGTTAGAAACTTAATATCAGACTTCTTGTGAATTTCAAGAAAAATCTATTATTTTTTGGCATCAAATCTTCTAAGTCTTCTTTTTTTACTCGCTCATTTGATTGCTCACGCGCTCTACTATTGTAGAATTATAGTTTTGGCGCGAAATTTCTCACACGTGCGATCGCGCTGGCCGCCGCAAAGATACCAATTAAATAGTGATCATCATCATCATCATATCAGCCCAAAGACGTCTACTGCTGGACATAGGCCTCCCCCGAGTGTCGCCACAAGTTCCGTTTCTACGCGTCTCGTATCCATCGGCTACCCGCGACCCTCACCAGTTCATCGACCTACCTTGTGGGAGCCTAAACCTGTGCGCGAGACGGTTCATGATGACTCTGGAAAGCAGCTTGTAGACATGGCTCAGAAGTGAGATGGGCCTGTTATTCATAAGCAGGGCATTGTCACCCTTCTTAAAGAAGAGTACCATTTCTGCTCCATGTCGGTGGCGTTTTCCCTCGAGTACGACGGAATCGAACAGTTTCTGAAGGGCTTTCAGGGCCAGTTTTTCATCCGCCTTGAGGAGTTCGGGCGTAATTTCGTCATCACCCGACGCCTTGTTGTTTTTAAGCTGCTTCAGAGCCATCCTATTCACATACAGGCCGACGTCCGGGATGTCTTCGGTATAGTGGCGGGTCAATCTAGCTCTTGGGTCGTTATCTAAATTCGCAGCGGGTTCAGTCATTGACGTGTATAACTGTCCATAGAAGGTCTCGATCTCACTCAGAAGCTTCGATTTGGCGAATATGGTTCTGCCATCGTCGGTCTTCAGTTTCGTGCGCTGACTCTGCCCAATAAATAGATCTCTTACAAAGATCTTGGAGCCCATTTTTCGCTCTATCGCCTTTTTAATCTTTTCGGTATTGAAGCGGCGTGAAGATAGTACCTAATAGTGATCACCATTTAGAAATAGAGGAATACTATAAGTGTGTGCGTTAGATACCCATGATGTTTAAATTCCACGAAACGCATGCGTATTCTACAATAGTAGACTAATGGAGTGCTAGAGTTTAAAATTCCATAAATGTTGTTCAAATAGTTATTTTATATATTAACGTTTTAAAATCGGAATTTTAATGACTCACTGACTTATTGATCAAAAAACTAAACCACTTCCAGATGACCTAGAAAGTTCAAATTTGGCACCCAACTCGGTAATTATGTGTACACGAAGAAAAAAATCGGCAAACCAGGGATTTCTAAGATTTGAAATTTTCCAATCAATCGAATTTGTTAGATAACACTTAGTGCCTTTCAAAATTATAAGAGCAAGAATTTATGCATTCTTCTTCGCAGGAGAATAAGCTCCATGGTGAAAGGTCGTTTATATCCTTTTTATAGGCACAGACGCCTGTACCATAAGCTACAACAATCTGTCAAATTTCTTTAATGGATTTTCAACTTTATCGCTAACGCATTTGGTTCAAGGTTGATTGGGAAAATTTGACAGTTTCGGGTAGCTTGATGCGCTGGCTTACGAATTATTTATAAAACTTGGCTAGTTACATACATGTTATCTTATATTTGGCTTAACTTATCATCTTTATGTTAGACGCAAGTTACAGTTTTTATATTGAAAAGTCAACATTTCTTACTCTTCTAAAATTTTGATTTGCTGGTGAAAACTAGCCAATTCAAATCTTGAGCCTTAATTTATCTTATTTCAGGATTATCTACAGAACTTGGCACCCATTTAGATCTCAATATTTTTTTGTCGCTGAAGTCGACAATCACGCATGAACTTGGCTCCCATTTATGTTTTTGATGAATGGGATACATATTATATGGATTGCCAAGAACACAAACGTCATCAAAGATTACTTACTTAACTTTTTACATGTGAATCAAGTAGAATAATATTTTAGTTTGGTATTTTCATGATGTATTAGAAACTCCATTCTTTCTGAAAGATACCACAGGTGAGTTAAGTTTGCATGTGCTCCAAATTAAGATGGATTGTATAGTGTACCTACCTACTATATATTTTCTAACATATTTCTAGTACCTACGTAGTTCGTATGTTCAAATTATCAATATAGGTATAATATATTATTATGTAGGTATGGTAAGTATATTTCAATATGCATAGATTTAAAATAATCGTTAGTACGAATTAAAAACAAACCGTAGTGCTTTTCAAAAATAGAACATTCATTTAGCTTCAGAGTTTAAAAGTAGTTTAAATTTTAACAAAACCCATTATGTACCTAAGCTAGCTTTCGTTGAAATACCTGTTATCGACGTACGTCAGTAGGTACGCAGGTATATGACAACATTCACGTGGGCTTCGTACAGTTATTAATATTCAACGAAACAATCGAACTTCATTATACGTCGGAAGGTAAGATAGAGATGATTTATTGAAGCAGAAACAGCCGGGGGCGTTCTCTCCGGCTCGCTCGAAGCCGTCCGCAACACCTAGACAACTCGTGCAAATCCCTCGTGACATGTTTAACATCTTCAAAGTTCACCGAACACCACTGGCTGCTCAACGTTGTTCAACTAATTCGACCTTAGATTATACCCATTATAACTTGTGATTCCTCACCACAGAAATTTTCCGCTTGAAATATCGTAATTGACCTCTGGTTACTCAACATCCACCGTTAAAATATTAACGTAAAGTATCACGGTAGGTAAGTGGTGATAAATAACACCGCTACCTCCACACATTAACTGTAACATAGATCCAAGTCACAAAGTATCCCAGTGTCTACTTACGAACTCATCTTTATAATGGCTCCCTTTATACTCTGAAAAAGCTGCTTTTTTTCGTTAAGAACCAACGATTTAGCGTTAGCCTAATGACTGTTAAGGTGATGACGTGTAAAGAAAATTGTGCCAATTTGTTTGGTGAAGTCAATTTGTCACACTGTCGACGTGTGTCGGATCGCTCCACCCTTCCTCGTCAGTGCTTTCAGGTTGTGTTCCCCTCACGAGACCGATGCAATTTACATTGAAAGCGACTGCAAAAAATCCACTTTACGGTGAGCGGAGTGAAGATAATTCCTTGTAAGATTGATCCTAACCAGGTTTATTATCTTAACAAAGTGGGTTCCGCTGATAGTGATATTTTTAGGGTTCCATAGTCAACAAGGAACCCTTATAGATTCGCCATGTCCGTCTGTCTGTCTGTCTGCGGTGTAGCTCAGACACTAGAAAGTTTTAGTGGCGATGACTTTTTTTATAGCCTATCCCATGGTGTGGGGTGTCGTTGTACAGGTACCTAATTTAAAAATATTGAGGGTGTGCAAAAACCACTTTTCCATCCAAGGATTAGTTTGCTTAATATTAAGCAAACTAAGGGTTACTACAGAACCCTACACTGTGCGTGGTCCGACACGCACTTGGCCGGTTTTTTTTTTGTTTTAGGTCTCATAGGTACAAGGGATGAGTATAATGGAGTAATTCTTACTAATCTTTCCAGAATTGTTCACACGTAATCCGGCCATACAAAAACTATGATGAGTTTAAAAGTGACCTATTTTGTGTCTACTTAGGTAGGTAGGTGTGCATTTATTTTCAGAGTTAGTCGAAGTACGGACTTCCAGCAACATCTACTAGATTGGTAGGTAAATATAAATAATTTATAAAATTTAAACTAATATCTGTATTCTAACTAATATATATTTACAAAATACAAAGTAGCCTCGCCGTAACATTTTCGTGGAATCGCCGTAGTCTCTTCGTAGCATTGCCATAGCGTCGTATCGTCTTCGTGGCAATATCTTAGGCTGTAGGCTATATGGGAACGGGAAAAAACGTGATATGCGCGTTCGAAGTCGCGAGCAAAAGCTAGTTTATAGTATAATAATATTTGGTACGAAAAAACGGATACCTTCTTCATTTTGTACTAAATGAAACTCATCCAGATTAGTTGATTTTCAAAAAGTTGCGGTAGTATTAAAACACAAAGCTTACTTCGTCTCTTTAAAGAAAATAATAGTGTTATAAATACCACGTCCAGTGTATAGTGAAAACACGTACAACTAGAATGAGAACGTACCTTTGACAAAAAAACAAGAGACATGATAGATAACTGCTATCTCGCCGGCAAAAAGGGCAAAATGAAGAAATTTCTCGTCATAATAATATTATAGCCATGCCATGTGTCACGCTTGGGCGGCCGCGCTCGTTCTCTTCATGACGCCACTCCGTCAGGCTTCTTGTTCCAAATCGCGTCGCATTAACCCATGCTTGTCTATGAGCACTGTTATAATAAAGAAAGAAAGATATGTAGTAGGTACCTATGTGCATGTAGAAATGTATCGATGTACTAATTTGAAAGGTTTTAATTGAGTAAATTATGTCAATATTAATCATTAAATGCCACTAAAAGACCGATTTAGTAATAGTGCAATTACCTACTGCAATTAATAAATTAGAATTAGTTATAGCTGGTATGTTTGTCAGCGCACTCATTCAAAAGCTCCGTGACTTCGTAAAATCAAATATAGACTATTCTCAAAGGACGGCTAGAGCGAATTCATTTCATATAGAGTACCTACAGAATTGTTATTAGGTACGCCCTCATGATGGATAAGCACCGCAAATATGCCACAATATTCAAAGCTAATAATTCAGTGACTGTTCTCTCATCGCTCATCCCAAAGTGTCTACTGAAATTCTATCTGAAGATTGAATATTTTGTAGAAAAATGCTTGATTTAAGTAACTAGTCACCAATCGATTTAATTGTATTCAAAGCTAATAAATTCATGTCTTCGAAGCGTTATAGAACTGTCGGGCCCTCATCAACTCTTTTTATTGGACACTCAGCGCTGGGCGTCATTACCCCCATCAGTTTTTCCTGCTCCCTTCCTAATGACGTCACTTTACCTCATCAGCCGTGCCCCAACCAGCATTCCTGCCTGCATCCCTAGAAGGTATTAAATTACTTTGACGATCGATTCGAATTTGTTTTTATCTGTATGATGGTAGGTACCAAGTGACTGTAGGATATCTTTAGAGTGTTATTTAATTGGCAGAGCAATTGTCTATTTTATAGGTATATTGGTAGGTACCTACTTGAGGGGTGGAGGATCCCTGCTTGGCTTCAATGGTATCGGCAGATGGCGGAAAATAAGTAGGCAATTTCACTAAGCCCAAGAAACCGCGATAACCATTATATTTTTAATGTTTAAAAGAAAAGCTAACCCATTCAAGGCGGGCTGCAAAAAATTCAATCTACCTTTGTCACTTTAGCACCAATCAACGAAAAAGTACTAATTTATTTTCGTAGTTAAGAACATGACACGTGAGTGACGATGAGTGACGTGCGCCGCCTTTTTGTATTTGCACCAGAACCCTGAACACAAAGTAGCGCTACTGATCTTGTCTCATATGAGCATTTCGTCTTGGCACAGTTTGTTGTTTTACTTTAGCACCTATATGCATGCAATATATAAAATACCCTTCACGCATGCTAACCTCTTCGAAATGGGGAAAGATACTGGTGCCAATTTTCTTGTTAACAAGTTCGTTTGCCAAATTTATCTTTTCACGTATTAAGCAAAAAAGGGATTGTTGGGAAATTTTGTTTGTGGACAAGGGAATAAGAGCCAATGTTATTAGAGCTACCTCAGCGTCCATCCTATAAAAGTAATAAAAGTTTGTGAAATGTTGTAGCTAACGCCATCTACTACGTCAAACATTAACTAAATCACTATGTAAATAGGTCAGTACTGCAATTGCATTAGTTTTGAAAGCTCATGACGAAAATTGATAATAATAGTTAGTCCAGTTGCAAGGCATGGATTGTAATAAGTTTTATAGTTTTTTGGGCGAATCTGAAACTTCTAGAATCATCATAGACACGAAACCATAGACGTAACCAACAGCACGCATGATGTCACTGTCATTGTGTTTTGACATGTGTCAAAATAAACGACCATAGCTTTAGCTCTAGTACTTTGTATTACTCTTGCTGTCGTTTATTAACCGTGGTGATTATTTAGTGCTTATGAACGTAATCAACAATAACGCTTGTTTAAAGAACCAATAAACTTGTATCTGTGCCTTGAGGATAGACATTGATCCGCCATCATGACTATGAGACCAGATGATCATCGTAGAAAATGGGACAAAGACGAATTCGAAAGAATCGCTGCAGATCGGTTGAAAGCTGAAATAGAAGAAGAGGAACGAGCTAAAAAGAAAGGTACTGTAACAAATTCATTACTAGAAGCATCAGCCCTAATACAATACAAGTTGGAAAGACTAGAAGTTAATCTTTGAAACAATCTCAATAATTATTTCCCCACATCTAGTTCTGGCAAAAGATATGATAGGTCGCAGTATCTTGTTATAAGCTCAGGAAAAAAAGAAAGCTGAAGCATAAATATATTTTCTAAGTTTTCTCAGTAGGTAATTAAAATTATGCTAGAAACCTAAAACAAATAATGCTGACCTAATTAACATTGGTAAAACTTATCTTATACATGCCTATTTCTTTACAGCGCCACCTATCAAAAGAGAGCTCCTCAAACAGCGAGACTACAAAGTTGACTTAGATTCCAAGCTCGGAAAAAGTGTAGTGATAACAAAGAATACTCCTACCTCACAATCAGGAGGATACTACTGCAATGTCTGTGATTGTGTTGTCAAGGATTCCATCAACTTCCTGGATCACATCAATGGAAAGAAACATCAAAGGAATCTGGGCATGTCCATGAAAATTGAAAGGAGTTCATTAGATCAGGTTTGTATGATGAATTAACAAAAAAATGTTCTTAAGTACAGCCTCCTCTGACGTAACCTAATCAGAGATCCTATCAGGTTATGTGTTGAGCTACTCAGATTGCATAAAGCCAGCAATCAATTTCAATATACAGTCACAAGCAAAAGTATTAGGTACCCTACAGTAAAGCAAGTTTTAGGGTGTCTTAGCATAGCAATAAACAATTAATATTTTGTCGGTCCACATTCTTTTCGTGATATCTTTTTCCATTCATGATGTAACGCCGCCAGTAGAGATTGTTTATTACTGATGAAGTGTCTATGGATATTTTTCTTTAAAATGGACCAAATGTGTTCAATTGGATTGAAGTCTGGTGATGGTGGTGGCCAGTCCAAAAGATCAATTTGATTTTGAGCCAACCATGTTGTTAAGGTGGGGGTACATTAGTAATGGTAAGGGTGTGGCGGTACATGAAAACATGTGATTAGTTAAAGGGCCTATTCACACGTTATGATGTGTGCGGACTTGTGGCAAGTGGCGCTGTCCTGCTGAAATTTAACTTTGTCGGTGTCTGTATCGCCAAGAATTTGCATTATCAATGACGCTAGTGCTGTTTCCAGAATGTCAGTATATTTTAGACTGTTCAGCACTATGTTCGGATTTTTTGGCATGATTAATACAATGAGTGTTAGTCTTCAGAATTGTGATAGCAATAATTATGTACAAGATGTGTATATTCACTGTAAGCACTGACAACACACTGAAGTTCCAAATGCAAAAAAAAATACATTTTCAAAGAAAAATCCTATAAAAGAACACCTGTGTGTTATAAATATTTTCTTTTGTCTTAATTTCGTCAAAAAGTGCCGTCGATACAATAGTAATACCATAAAACACTTATCTGATCACTATTTATTGAGATGGTGACAAAAAATAGGGGTGCCTAAGACTTGCACATGGCTGTATTTCCATATCCTGCATGGTCTACCGCTACTGCTAGTCATACCATCTCTATATTGCCATCAGTCTTTCACTATGATACACAATGTTTTGTCTACATTGATACTCATCATATGGCCAGTCCATCAACACCTTTGCAATTATTACAGTTAGATTAGCTGTTAGACATGATTTGATGCAAGTTATGTTTTCTGCAAACAAAGTAAACCATGTGCTGGTTCAAAATTTTATTATTGTATTGTTAACATTTAGAGGCATTGTGGTGGGACCGTTGTATACTTAACAATAATGACTTTATTGTAATTGTTTATATGGTACAATATGTAAATACATAAATAATACAAATTTATTTCTTTCATGTTCACAGGTCAAAGCACGCTTCGCAAATAATAAACGTAAATTAGAAGAAAAGAAACGCGAGTATGAGCTTGACACCAGACTAAGGGAAGCAGCAGAAGAAGAAGCAAGGGTCAAAGAGCAGCGTCGTGAAAGACGTCGCGATAAGAAGCGCAAGCTTATGGAGTCTGAGGAGCCTGAAGATACACCGGCGCAGTCTGAACTAGCTCAGATCATGGGATTCTCTGGCTTCGGAGGAACCAAGAAATAGGATAATTAATATTTAAGTATGGTCGTAAATAAAATGTGTTCGATAGTTTTATTTAAGTGTTTTATTGGCAATACTGGCAAGGAAATAGAAAGGTACACCTTATGGGCCAAAGTTCTATTACTTATCTCTTTCACATAACTCCAGTGACAGCAACCAAGTCTATCTACTCTCCACTGAATTTGAAAGGAAATGTGAGCAATCCTTAGCATAACTCACTTCTTGAACTCAGCTGGGTGGTTATAGTAGATTATGCACAGAGGGGATAAAGCCACCTTTATCCCCGAGGAGGATACTCTACTTTTCACACCTACTGTGAGAAAATTATGCTCAAGCTATGAAGAGGGGTGACTGCTGTTCACTGCAAGCGTCGCGTATCGGCCTCCACTGCTAGGAGTAAGTCGCGCGTTCGAAGCTGTGCCCTAGCGGCGGGGGTCGACGCACGCCACCTCTCTTTATGGCTTGAACATATTTTCTCACAGTACTTAGTTGTGAAAAGTAGAGTATGCTCCTCGTGGATAAAGGTGTCTTTGCCTTGGGCTATCTTGAATCCCTCACTACATTCAGGATTCTTGTATTAACTGCCTCGCTTCACTTGTGAGTTAAACTCTAAACGCCCTTGCTACGCTCTCGGGAGTTATGTAGCTCACGAATCCTTCATTGCGTTTGCGATTTAATATGTCGCCCGTGACAAAAGACATTGCTTTATCCCCTCGGTGTAGATTGTAGATCATGACAAACCTTTTTTTCCCTTTAAGGATGGGAAATCATCAAATGACTTCTTCCGCTCTGGGTGGAGCGGAATGGCGTGTCAGACTCTTACTGACTAAAACCCGTCCGTGTTCCTTTTAAAGCCCTTTGCGTTCCAGGGCCGCGGTGACTCTTTCGAACAAATTCCGCAACCCTGGCAGACTCTGGCCCTAGCGGGTCCCGTCTCCTATACTGACATCTCTTTGAGGCGCGCGTGGAACATAACGCGCCTTCGACCCGGGCCTGGTGGTGATCAGACAGCGGGCTACCCAACGCTCGCCGTCCGCATGCCCGCGCCTACGGTGGCCGGGGATCGCCCTGCGACTCCCGACGCCCGGGGCGTCTTCTCCTGTTGCGGCGGTTGGGGCGAAGGCCTTGCCTTTCCCTCGCGCGGCCC
>NDFZ01003156.1:0-19967 GCA_002192655.3 Mamestra configurata | reverse complement strand
ACTGATCACTTTATTCGCACTTGAAGATCGCTTCCGAAGTATTCGCTTGTATCGCTAATCCAATACTGACTCGGTCGCGGAATACGCGCTCCTTTTATAGGTCAGTTTATTCTAGAAACTTCCATTCTCGAAACATCTGGAAAGTACTCGTAACTACCGCTGCCGACTGACCAGATACCGAGAAGTGTAGAATGTTCTGGCAAAGAAATGTCTAGAAGGTACTTGACTCTACTAGTTCTGCTACTCGATACTAGATGGCGCTAGTAGTAACTTAATGTACCCGATATTAATTCTGGCGCGTAACAATAATAATAAACTATACTTGAGCTACGTTGCCCCTCGAAAATCTTATGATGACGCTTCCCAAAATTTTGTACTTCTTTTACTCCGTGTCGCTGGCACAACAATAACTTAGATTTTAGTCGTCTTAACCACCAACGATGGCGTGGCACTGGCAATGTTTTGGGCCCCAAAACATTGCAACTTCCTCGCCATCGTTGGTACGACGTTGGGGAACGTTGGGGCACAGAAGGCGGGATCGGAGGTGGAGCATAGTTTGTGACTCGGCTCCACATCCACACCCTGCCGTTGATACGTTAAGATAGCCCCACTTTGCGAGCTTGGAGTTACACCTTACTTCCTGTGTATCTGAGGCAGTTCAAGGACTTCCAACCAAGTGTACCACGGAAGGCGCCTTTGGAAAAAATCTCGATTTGTGATAATATTTTGTGGGTGGGGGAAAGTGTCTCACGTCTTGTGCTGAACCTCCCAAAATATCTTGGGCTATTCCCCCCAAAATCTTGTACCGAAGTAGATTAGACCAGCCCTGACAAATGGCCTTGGATCGAAACTGTGTGCATAGAGCTTTATACAACAGTTATGTATAACATTTTATTTAATTTAAAAGTCAAAGTCATACGTTTCCATATTCCGCGAGCGATGACGTAATGAAATTCACTTCGTAGCTTATTCAAAATAACTGAAATATTCTAGGTAAAAACAAGTTTTGACGCTCAGATGCAATAACCTCATTATTGCATTTGAGCGACTTCAAGTTTTACACGGAGAAACATTAAATTTTATTCCTTTTACAGACTTTGAGTCGGATGTCCATTACAGAAACAAGTTCTTAAAAAGATAAAAAAAAACATCAAATTATTGTTTAGTAGATTGTAAAAATATACATTCAGAATTTATTTTTGTACCTACATGAGTCTTTAGGGAAGAAGCGGGGTTAGTAACGATGACTACCGTAGTTGTCTACACTATCTACTCTAATATTATAGAGGGATTTTTTTTTATTTTTCTGTGTGTGTATGTTTGTAATGAATAAACTCAAAAAGTACTGTGCCGATTTGAAAAATTCTTTCACCATTGGAAAGCTACATTATCAGCGAGTAACATAGGCTATATTTTATCCCCGTACTCCCACGGGAACAGGAACAACGCGGGTGAAACCGCGTGACGTCCGCTAGTAGTAAATAAAGAACTAATTAGTAGTGAAGTAAGATGCCTATTAACGCGATGGTTCCACAAATATCCGCTTTATGGCATACAAATATATCTAAATAGGCGGTTGGTGATAGTAACCACTGCATGCGTGATACGCATACGGTAGTTTAATTAATATCGGTTCATTAATTTCCAAGAATAAGGAGTTTGATTGAAATACTGTGAGGTGTTAACGGTTTTAACCTCCTTTGTAACGTATGCACGTTACAAATCCAGTCTATCTCACTCTCTAAGATTTAAAATCAACCATCATAAAGTCTATTCGCCGAAATACTGACGATACACCCCGAGAAAGTAATCAAAAAATAATGTCGTCACAGAATATTGGTTCAATCAATAAGAATAATATTAATATGCCTAACTAACGAAATTATTATTCAACGTCCGTAGCGGTACATTTTGTTCCTGAAGCGCCAATGTCTTTCATATATATTTCATAATAATACAATATATGTATAACTTACTAATAATTTGTAACTGCATAGAATCCTAAAAGCTTCCTGCGGGATGGGCCTAGCCTAGTGCAGGAAGTCTTTGAAAATTCTTTTAGGATTAATTTTTAAAGAAACTAAACAATCTTGTATAACACAATAATTGTAACCTATATTTTCTTTTTAATAAATTTATTCTTATTCTTATTTTTTTAATAAATTTATTCTTATATTCGTTCTTATAGTCGGAGACACGCAGACTTTTCATAGTATCTACTCATTCTAGGTAATATGAGGCACCGGAATGTATCGGTATATTCCAATAAATTTTATTTTACAATTAAATGATTAAATAATACCTTTAACTTCTCAGGATAAATAACAATACTAGTGAATCCGAAAATAAACAATTAATAGCAAAATAAAAACAATAATCGGTCGGGATGAACGCCAAACGAAACGAAAACTAGGTTTAAAAATATATAAAATGACTATAAATTTAGTACAACGCCATCTATCGGCGAAAAGACTGAAGTGTGTTGGTGAAATGTGAAAGTTTTTTATGTTCGTGATTGGACCTCTTGGTGTGAAGCGTGAATATGGAGGGAGGAGGTTCTACGGGGACCTCGGAGGTCTACCAATATGTGGGACCTTTCAGGCTGGAGAAGACCCTGGGAAAGGGACAAACAGGTAACTACTTACTTAATTCTTTTTTTTTTGTAACAATTTTCAACGGACTCTCTGCTATGTTGTATTGTCTAGTGGTCAAAGCCTTGGTCCCTCGTTTCATCTCTGCTAAATTTGGCCTCTCAATGTGGAGGAGAGAGAGGGTAGGAGATATAATCTTTTATCTCCTCTTGTCATGCGATGGGACGAAGTAACAGGTCTTCTGGTACTATGCCCCTGGCCAAAACTTCGCTTTTTGTTTCGCCCGTGACATCAATAAAACACAATTTAATTAAGTTTAAGTACTATTTATTTAACACAACATTATACATTAGGCGACATCTCTGTATCTTTGAACTCGTTTCTTGTTCTCTGACTCTTCCACTAGGGCTTGCAACAAGGATGTGGTCAAAAATGGATCTGAAAAAAAAAAATCAATGTCTAATGCCTCATTGGTATACTGAGCAGTAGCAAACGACTGTTCAGCGTTATGATGTCCTCGTGCCAATGACATCATGATTCGGTTGAGAAAACGAGATAGTGCTATGCGTCTTGAATAGCTCAATCTCCCTCCCACGGTGGAATCATGATGGTTTGAAAACATCACAAGAGGTCTCCATAGGGAAATTTTCTACAGCATCCCCGGATTATAGATTTGTGTGTGGGTATTATTAGGTAATACTAGCTGCCGCCCGCGGCACCACCCGCATGGACGTCGAAAATTACCCCAAGGAAACATAGTCCCGAGATCAAAAGGGACTTAAACAGTCTTTATACCAAATTTCAACTAAATCGGTCCAGCCGTTTGCGCGTGAAGAAGTAACAGATATACACACACACTCACAAACTTTCATCGTCAAATATTGGTGTGAAGTGTGATGATTAAGACTTAAGACTAGCTCAAATAAAGCTATAGCCATCTGGCCCTTCACAAATGCATTCATGATATAAAGTCCCGTTATTAAATACGTTGGTTCTCAACTGTGCCGACCCAATGCAAATTCCTGAAGACCTGCATTTCAATATTTCCCCGCGTTCATTCGACTTCGATAATTAAAGTTGAACTATTAATTATATTTTGTTAATAATTGCTCCAGTTATTAAAGCTGATTGGCTCTCTTTGCTTATTAAATGGCAGCTTTCCAACTGCCGACCGCTGTTGTGTTAATTGTGTAATAACTTTCAATGTTGCTGGAAATTCAACCACTAGTAGACGCATTTGTTAAGTTTCATAGACGTTGATGGGGTTTATAACTATTTGGTAATTATTACTCTGAGTTTGGGCTGCTTTCACAAGTTCAGAATGTTCAGATACATACGCACGATGTGCAATTTGATAGTTGCAACCCTGATTTCTTGTGCTGCTGGATGATCTGTGATGGCAACTGTGCATAATATAATAGGTATGACATGTAGGTGGATAAGCACATACATCAGCAGTACCTAGTGAGAAAACAATTGATTCTAACCATCNGATGGCAACTGTGCATAATATAATAGGTATGACATGTAGGTGGATAAGCACATACATCAGCAGTAGTGAGAAAACAATTGATTCTAACCATACATTCGAATTTTCACCAGTTAAACGTTTTCCGAACAAACGTAAAAATCCGTTAACAAACAAACATTCCATTTTCAAACCGTTTGAATTTCCAATAGCGCTTCGATGTGACCCGAATATTCAAAATGGCGGAAACGCTGACAGCTGACAAGGCCTCGGGAAATAGACGCTGGGACTGTTTACAGCCTTTTGTAAACGTTTTCTGTTGAAGACACGCTGTTTTGATGGTATTGTTGTGGTACTGAACATTGTAGTGATGTTTTAAAGCTGTATTTTTATTTGATTAAATCCGGTTTCTGATTTGATGTAATCTGGCAAAAACACTTATAATTTCCTTAGTTTGCCAGAATGCGAATGCGAAAGTTCCATAAATATTATAGGAATTGATCCTCCATTTCTATTCAGATTCTTAATTCAGAAACATCAAACAGGGGTATGTAATATCACAAATAAGCCATGAAACTCATGATCGCAATAAGGTAGTTTTTGACGCGGTTTGTTTTCGATATTCAAAAACAAAAGCGGTCTGCTTTTCTTAGGATGTTACCACACCAATTGATCGATCGTCAATCGATGGCAGAATTAATAAGTCGACGTCCATCGATAGTTTCTACTATACTCTATCCGTTTAGGTAGTTAACTAAAGGTAAACAATCTTGATGTAACTTTTTACTTAAAAACTCAGTTTAAAAATAAAATGCAAGTAAAAACCAAAGTAAATACAACAGTAACGAATACTAAATCAATTGAACCATAAGTTTGAAAAGTAGTTAATTTGTTTAATATGAATTTGTGTAAAAAGACACATCAAGATTGTTTACCTTTAGTTAACTACCTAAACGGATAGAGTATAGACCAAATTGATCGATCGTCGATCGATGGTAGAATGAATTAGTTGATACAGATCGATAGTTTCTACTTGTTTCTTTGATCAGCCAAAGCTACCACACCAATCGATTAACGTCGATCGACGGCATCGATCGGTGGTCGATAAACTGTTTATCGTCCGGTACCCGTCGATCAGCCAAAGCTACCACACCAATCGATCAACGTCGATCGATGTCGATCGATGGCATCAAGCGACGATCGATCGATTGCGTAGTAACACCCATACATTTTATAAGTGATAACGAGGTCGACGATGGTTCAAACAAAAAGTAGTTTTTTCAGTTGAAAACTACATGTTTAAATACAAAATACTCACTCATATGGATAAAATTGCCGGAATTCTGCTTATCACGTATAGGGCTGAGGGAGACACTTGGTGGCACCGCTTGTATGGTAGCAGTGTGTTGCATGACACTCGAAGAGCATACCATGTCCATGACCACTAACAGAAGAATCCTGTAAAGAGACATTGCATGATCAGATTTTATTACTCTGAGGTTAGTTAAACTGTGATTCGTGGAAGTTTTAAGCTCTATCCAATCTAACAAGAGCTCTCCGAAGTACGCCTGAGATGGTACAGGCATGTGATGAGAAGACCTGAAAATCAAATGACCTGACAAGTCCTGAGCATTGACACCGGTCCAAAAAGCATGGAAGACCCTCTTAACCTGGATGTCCAAGATGTAGAAATTCAGAGGTCTCGACGACCCAGCGTAGACATGTCTGACTTCTTTTTGTCGAGTCGATTGTTTTGGCCCAGTAGGTGGCCACGTTAATTGCATCGGTGGCATTCAGTACAGTAGTGTATGGGCATTTGGGGCATTCCGGCGTGTGATCTTACCTCTGGCACTTTGATGATGATCAAATAGGTACAGGTCAGTCAGACCTAGGCTCCGGATCTGACCACCCCGCCAAGCTAAACTAGTCTGGTAATTGGATGTAGTCAGTTAAAAATATCTATTTAAATCCACAATTACGTTAATCCCCTGTATCCTGTTTTAATTTTTGTTTGAAGTATCTGCTTCGGTAGAACGGACTATTCTGTATTATGTACAAAGTGATTTTTTCCACTTACCCGCGCGTAAATGACATTATTGTTGAATTTTCCAACTTGTTACACTTTCCGCGGATTCAGTATGAATGGTGTTTAACTACTAATGCGACTTCAGTATCAGTCTCTGGTTGGATATTGTATAGAGCTGTTGAAACTCAAATGTAGTTATTGTAGAATATTTTATGTGGGCCGCGCGAAAACTGTCTTTTCTCATGATATTTTTAGGGAGGTCTTAGTCTAGCAGTTTTTGCCTATCTTGTGTTTAAAATCTCCCGTCCCTTCAGACCACATCCGGCCTTCTATTCTTGAATTTTCAATAGCAATTGTTATTTACTTAATTGTAAGTAAAACTTAGAAAAATACTCAGTGGGTGAGCCAATATTATCCACTACAGGCTGACATGATGTATTTAAGGAAACATCACACATTAAATTGAAAGTTGTCGGCTAAAACCTAGTTTTAGCTCGACAAGGAAAATTTTCATTCAAAGAAATGGTTTAAACAACTCTATGTCAGTAGCAAATACCGGAGCAGGAAATATTGAACCAAAACGCTGGTTCGAACTAAGTCTAAATGCAAATTAAAGGTAAATATTTGTAATAGACCGTGAGAAAGAAACTACGCAGGAGACAATATGGACTATAGTACACCTAGCGGATAGGAATGAGGGATGAGCGCCGAGGCTTACTTTAGGTACTCTCATAATCCGATGGGACGGCAATCCAATTGACCGGAGAGATATTAGGCTCAAGACTTCGTGCTCTCACAGTTACACCCCCGATTTCCTGGGTACGGGCAAACCGAATGGGTACAATCTTTGGCTCGACCATTCGAATTAAAGATCTCAAGATCACATCCATATAAACTAGGCACCAGCACAGCAAAACCAACGAGGCAGTTCAATTTGCTAAACAAATCTACCTGTCTACTTATTGCTATGTCGCCGATGGGACGGCGGGCTATGAGCATGATAGCATCTAGTCTAACCGGATGATTGATGAAATAAAATAAAAGTAATCATGTTAAGGGTAACCAATGTGACCCTATTTCAAAGCCTCCGCTGTCCGTCCTTCCGACCGTACGTACGTCCGTCCGACTGTCTGTCAGCGGGCTGATTCTCATGAACCGTTATAGGTAGACAGTTAATTTTTTCCAGAATATGTATTTCTGTTGCCGCTATAACAACAAATAATAAAAGTAAAAATATAATAAAAATAAAAAGGGGGCTCCTCTACTAGAAACGTGTTTTTTGCTCGATCTTAATAATGGCAACAAGTGTCTACCTGTGTCATGCATTGGTTGTACATACCTACATTTCTACCACTACTAGTCACACGGCAAAAAGAGCTTTTTGCAATTAAATTCAGAATATGTTATTGAAAATATCTTAACAAAAACCACCCAATAATGGTACTAGGTCGGACTGGCACACCCTGGGCAATCAAACCATCTCAAAATTAAAATATCTCGTGTTATATTTTCAGGTCTAGTGAAATTGGGTGTCCACTGCGTGACGGGCAAGAAGGTGGCTATCAAGATCATCAACAGGGAGAAACTCAGCGAATCTGTGCTGATGAAGGTAAGATCAGAATTATTTAATTTACAAACCGAGTTTAAAACAGCGCCATCTGTTGTTCAGAAGCTAACACAATTTTTATAAACTTAGATTTTATAGGTGATAAAGTGTATGCATCGTCCAGACTAAGCTATCCAAATACTGAAATATCGAAATACTTATAGCATAAGAAAGGATTATATCTTGTACTGTGGCGATAAATTAATTTTTACATTTAAATTTTTTTACTTATGCCTTTTTTTGGAAAAATTTACAACTCTTTCTGGATTCTGTAAAAATTGCTCACTTTTGATTTTACTAAAACAAACGTTTTTTTTTACATTTTTCAGGTGGAAAGAGAAATAGCAATTATGAAATTGATAGAACATCCACACGTATTAGGACTGTCCGATGTTTACGAAAATAAGAAATATTTGTAAGTATATTTTTATTCCACTACATATTCTCAAGAATGTCACAGACACACACATAGCCACCGAAACATTATGAGTGTGTGCTGCTAACGAAAAGAAAAAGGTGTATGTTTTATAAGGATGGCTTACAAATGAAAAATGAAATGAAATTGTTTATTGCCAGATTAATATCCAAATAACAAACAATATTTTTAATATGACGGTACCTTTACCGTACGTTGGAAAGCCTTTTATTACGGGGGGAAATCCTCATGGATGTCCTCCGCCTTGGGGCGGACGGAGGGGTCTGTCAGACTCTTACTGATGAATGAATAGGGGACACAGTTAGGGGGGAAGAGGGCAGCGTATGCCCTCCGCATCCTCCGACGCCCGATGTGCCTGCTGCGGGCCGGGTCGAGATTGCTCTCTCCCTTTCCGCAGCCTCCTTCTGCGCGATTACTGTTTCGCAGAAGGAGGCCACCGCATCCCAGGACTCCTCCCAAGAGGCACACTCTGCCAGCGTATGCCGCGCCATGTCCACCCGACAGTTGACACAGTGGTGACACCGAGCGTTCGGCTCCCTGCCTATGTGACATAGGAATCTCCTAAAGCAGCCATGTCCTGAAAGGACCTGCGTCGCACGAAACGACAGGGAGTCGTGCCTTCTCCCGAGCCAGAGGTCGATCACCGGCCGGATGACCTCGATTGTGACGAGGCCGGCGGAAGGGCTTTGAGAGCCTGTCCCACCATTCCGCCATCAGGACCTCGCGCAGCTGCAACCGACGCAAATCCATGTGTCGCTGCATCAATCGCTCGCCGCGCGCCCGAGCGTCCTCGCGCCACCGATGCAGTGACGCGAGGGCTTTTGCCTCCAGGTCCCAGGGCGGAGATCCGGCCAGTGCTTAGGCCTCGTAGGAGATTGAGCGATAACCCCTGATGACTCTGACGGCCTTCACCCTCTGCGGCTTTCGCAGAACAGTGATGGTGCTGGCCGTCAGGTCCGCAGCCCAGATCGTGGGCCCATACAGAGCCATCGATCGCACGATGGCGGGGGCCATGAAAAGCTATGGCCTCCGACTTGTTGAGGGCCACCTCCAGGCCGAGGCGCCGTATGCGGCTCACCACCTGTGAGACCGCGGCCGTCACCAGCAAGTGTGTTGAAAAGCCTCCCACAAGATGGTCCGATCTGGTGAAGGCCGCGGATACACTGGATGCGAGATTCACGGAAATGGTCGATGTGGCGACAGTTGGAGAAGGCTTATGTCCAGCAGTGGACGTCGGGAACCTTTCCAACCCTAACCATTCTATTATGATAAGGTCGTTTTTCTTATTCTCTAAAGCCATTTCTAATTTATTCATGTTTTGTTTTCCAGATATTTAGTATTAGAACACGTCAGCGGGGGTGAGCTGTTTGACTATCTAGTGAAAAAGGGCCGACTGACTCCCAAAGAGGCGCGCCGGTTCTTCAGACAGATCATTTCTGCGCTCGACTTCTGTCACAGTCACTCTATATGGTAAGCAGTTTTGTAATTATTATCACTTTTTACTATAAGTCCAATCTTTTAAACAGACAGAATGTTGTATTCAACATTAACTACAAAGACAGACGTTCAAACCACCTAGAAAAGAAATATCAGCTGCCCTACTATGACATCCAATTCCGATGATGTAAAAGGTATAATGCTATTCGCTATGTATAGCTCCGTCTCTCTCTTAGAGCGGAATCATGATCGTTTGGCCCCAGTTCTGTGGTATAAACGACTACCTACCGGCTTCGTTCACTTCACAAACAATTCTTAAAAAATCTTTAAATATGGACTCTATTGAAACTCCAAACAACGAGCCGGCTCAAGATGTCAAGTGTTACCCCAGACGTGCGGTGGACTGTTTCATTATACTTTTACACTAAAGTTAGAAACCATACTATAAAATTACCATAAAACAGAACTATTGCTACCTAGCGTCGAGTAGTGGAACTAACACTAACAAATTCTAGCCTCACTTCGTAAAACCCAAAATAAAATCAAAATTCCATCATTTTTCAGCCACCGCGACCTAAAACCGGAGAACCTGCTACTGGACGAGCGGAACAACATCAAGATAGCTGACTTCGGAATGGCGTCGCTGCAGCCGGCCGGCTCGCTACTAGAGACATCTTGCGGCAGTCCGCATTATGCTTGCCCTGAAGTTATTAGAGTGAGTACCGACTATATTTCTATGGTACCGACCAACTGCCGGGTCTTCTCTCAATATTTCTCCGCGTAACTTAAATGGAGTGAGCACTAAGCGAACTGTCATTCCATCTTGTTTGTATGAATTGACAGCTCACATTGTCATCATCTTCACTTCACTTCAGCTTACACGGTGAGAGGTTTACAGAATCGCACTGCTGTATCATTTCTGTAACCTACTGAGAACGGAGCGTTAAGCTGACAGATTCGACTCGATATTTCAGTCTCGTAGAGATCACCCGACGATAGCTTGGCAGATTTTGGTAAAATAGAGTGACCAAGACATACCTACCTACCTATTTGTCGTTGTCAAGTCCAGTTGGTACCTATGTACTACGAGACATCCTGAACCTACGTGGCAACAACGAGACCTTCGTCACTTTCTTGTGGATATCATATGAAGGAACCAAAAATGTCCAGGGCTTGTTAACCTAAAAACTCACTTAAGTAAACCACAAGGTTTACTCAATGAAAAACAACTCAACAAAACGAATTCCGAAGCCATAAGCCANACTTAAGTAAACCACAAGGTTTACTCAATGAAAAACAACTCAACAAAACGAATTCCGAAGCCATAGTATGCGAGCGGCATTCCATGCTGTGTGACCTTCTTTTTTTTGCAAAAACAATGGCCGTTGTTCGCCGTCGATGAGTGTATTAACCCCTAATTTATAAAGAAGCGGCCCTATGTTTACTTTATACCTACCTACGGATGTACGGATTTGGAACACCGGGAGACTAAAGCCTGGATTAGGAAATACAATACTTAAATTATACCGGTAGTTAGGTCCTAAGTCCTGTGCAAGCGCGGATCCAACGTTGTGGGCATGATGGGCATGCCCACAACCCTTAAAACTTATGAGTGCCGCCCATGTTCCTGCTATTCTTTAACGATAGGTACTGATTCAACTGTTATAAATGTATACCGACTCAGGATGTCCAAATGGAAATGAGAATGTGAAAACTATTCCGCCATACCAGAGTCGGTACCTCATCTAATTGAAGCATGCGACCAAGATATTTGTGAACATGAAAATTTTCTTAACTCTCCCGGACAGCGTAGCTATCGCAGAGAGATTGTTTTCCACTCTTCGCAGAGTAAAATCTTGGTTGCGTGCCTCGATGGCACAGGTAACATCCGGGCTAGCTCTCCTAAATACACACAAAGATATGAACCTAGTCACAGATAATATAAACCTAGTTATCAATGAAATTATCAACTTTTCGCGAAAAAGAAACGTAATCTTGAATTTGTAATTTAAGTAAGCATCAACCAAAGCTTTGCCTACGTGAAACTATGTACAAAATCTTGGTCAGGGCGTCATATATTTTGTAAGTATCTCCTTTGTAGGAATGCACTACCTACCTATATCGAGCGAGTTCATACTCCCACTCTCTCTTGGCCGATTTTCGGGTGGCAGTGACCACAACCTTTCAGAGGGCTGGATCCGCGCCTGTTCCTGTGAGATCATTTTCAACTTTCTTGCGGGCAAAGCTAGGTACTGACAAAAGTTAGAATCATCACCCACAGCCTGACGTCGCCCACTACTGAGCATACCTAGGCCTCTGTTTTCTTGTGTCAATCTCCACGTTCCCGTGCCAGCCACATCCAGGTTCTACCCGCGATGGCAACAATGTCGTCCGCCCATTTCGCCGCCGGACGACCGACACTTCCAGTCCTCGGGCGCCACTTGGTCACCGCCTTACTCCAACTATTTATTTATCACTGCGTCTTGCCAGATAACCTGCCAACTCCATTTCAAATCAGTAATTCGTTTTCCGAAGAGGAGCTCGAGGCTAAATAATAACAGCCGCATGGGTCAATCTTCAAGGTTAAGCAANTAGTTTCAACGCTTGCCGAGGTCGGTGTGTGGATGGGTGACCATTTTAACATTCGAGACTACTCCGTGCCAGAAAACCTGACACTAGTCTTGCCAAGAATTAGGGTAGGTACCTACCGTGTTACCCAGTTAGGTACTGCGTCGTGGAGATCAGATACGTAAAATACTGGTATTCTGCTGAATCTGGTTTGATTAGAAGCGGACCCCAGTATAGTTGAAGAATTCGTTTTCTGATGCTGAAAATATTCGTGAGTTCGGATATCGTCACAAGTTAGAGTTACCTACCTACCTTATCCATAATGGCATCTCCCTTGAGACTCAACTCTGATAGCCGAAGCCGTTACACTACTTAGCAATAAAGTGTCTGTTTCCTGTTTTTCTGAATGTAATTCAATTACTGGGTGTCTACTGTGTGGAAAAGAGTAATTGGATGGGACTTGAGAACGGTGACAAAAAATATTCAATTTTAATTTCACTAGGTACCTATATTCTTGCTGATAAGTATCCCATTAACCTTTTGAACGCCATTGTCACATAAACTTGACAAGCAAGTGCGTGCCCTATACGCCAAACGTCACAAATCTGTGACAAAAAGTACGGAAAATCTGTGGCTTGACGTCGGGGGCACGCCGATTCGTTTATGCTCTGGCGTTCAAAAGGTTAAATAATTGCCCAGCGAGCCAGCAGACGTATTGGGTCGATATCGGTAACTATAACGATAAACCAAGGCTGCCATGGGCATTGCCACTACATAGGACAATCTATCCTTCGCAGAAAACTGTAAAATAAAAAATAAAACAACAAAAATCAATGGAAAAGTATTTTAATACAATTCCGCGCCAAAAACATGGCGGGAAAACTTGACAATTGACATACGAGATGGCGTCTACAAAATAGTTAAACCAAAGTTTATTAAATAACCCATATCCTCATAATTATCTAGTTAAGTACTTTGAACGCAAAATGGTAGTTTAAATTGAGTCAAGTGGTATTGTTTAAGGGCTTGAAATTGAGCGTGGGATGTGGTGGTATACTCTTAGACTCTTACAGGAATATTTATTAAGTTGTTTACTTGAGGAATACGCGTCTTGGTTTCGCGGTCAACTTTAGATTGCCTTGAACAAAAACAAGTAGACCATAAATAGAACGAAGGAAATCAAGTTACTTTAAAAAAAAATACGTGGACTTGCGGTCACTGGTCCAATTCAAATGTAAGCTTACTTCAAGCGGTAGAATATTATTATGCGGTTTTTTTTTAAACGTGCATATTGGTACAATTTCCAATAAATTCGCTGACTGTGCTCAAGGCAACTAGAGAATCCTACTACATTTAAACTTCTAAATATCGATTTGCTTGGCTTGGAAAAAGCCATAGACGCAAAGCCCTCGGACTAATTTAGTAACAATTTTTATTACAAAACTTAATGACAGCATAAACAGCCAACATTAAAATGAAACAGCTACCTAGCAGAACAAAATAACACCGCTTAAACTATCCATTAAAAATGCTTACTAACGATGATATTACCGTAACGGGGGTTCACAAGGTTCAGATTCGAACGAGCGACCTTTATACCGGAAAGTGACACCCCTAAATTAGATTATCAATTTCCGTTTTCTAAATGTGTTTTAATTACTCACCCGCGGTGATATTAAAGGAACTACTGACTCATTTGAAATGTTACAAACAAAAAACATCACGCCTGCTTAGCCCGAAGAGGTAGGAAGCGCCCAGTGTCGACAACAAAAAGGTCCCAGGTATATTTGAGCGTCCACACGATACCTAGGTACAGACTTCCATAATTGAAAGTGATCTTTGAAATTCCTTGTACTACAGCTATTTTGCAACGATTCTGTCCCCGAAAACTTAGGAATCGCGTTATGGATTTTTTTTCTGCGTCTCAACCNTTTAATTACTCACCCGCGGTGATATTAAAGGAACTACTGACTCATTTGAAATGTTACAAACAAAAGACATCACGCCTGCTTAGCCCGAAGAGGTTGGAAGCGCCCAGTGTCGACAACAAAAAGGTCCCAGGTATATTTGAGCGTCCACACGATACCTAGGTACAGACTTCCATAATTGAAAGTGTTCTTTGAAATTCCTTGTACTACAGCTATTTTGCAACGATTCTGTCCCCGAAAACTTAGGAATCGCGTTATGGCTTTTTTTTTCTGCGTCTCGACCATAAATTGCAAGTCGTGAGAAATCTACTCAGGATAGTAAACTGGTACTTGAAACTACCTACTAAAAAACTAATTACATTAGGGATAAGAATATACCACCGTTAACAGAGATATTTACGAAACAGAAACCTTAACACTTTTTTCAATTCCACCTTGCGTTTTCAATAATATCTAGGTTTTTCAGATCTATATATTATTAGAACTTATATTAGCCTAGAGCTTGTAGTTAATACATTTTAGTAGGTACATATTCTTTGAAAATACATAACAAAATTATATTTTCAAATAGTCTGATAAGACCAATGTTCAAAAATAAAATGGGATAATAAATCTATTCACATGATCAGGATGTTCAAAGTAAACATTTTGTTATACAAAAAAAACTGGAGATAGTTTTTTCAATCTACTTCAAACTAAAAAAAACAAAATTAAATGAAAGACTTATTTACTATTTTGTATAATATATGCGAGTATGTGTATACTAAATGTAGGTAGCTGATTTCATTGACAATAAATACTGAAAATAAGGCTTGAAACCGTAATAGAAAAAATTTTTTTTTAGCAGTGAAAATAAATATCTATAAAAGTTTTGAATTGACCTGTATCTGCTTAGCTTTTTCCAAATCCAGTAACTGGGTACCACAATACCCTATAATAGTATGGGGTATTGTGGTACCCAGTTACTGGAGTGTGGAGGTCAGATAGGCAGTCGCTCCATGTAGAATATTGGTACATAGCAACCAACCAACAACCAGCAACCAGCTATGCAACTGAACACCAGTAGTTATGTTAAAGTTTTAATTCAATTTTAATTCACTAGGGGGCAAGCAAAGGCTATTTTGTACATGCTTACTTCATTGTCAATGAAACCAGTAATATATAAAAAAAATGGTATGTACTTGTACAATGAGCAATTTTATTTGAATCACAGTCAAATGTCTTGAATATCAAAAAAATCACAAGCCCTTTTAAGCGTGTTTTATGGAATCCTCTTCTACCCTTTATCATTTAATTAGCTGACTCAAGAAATACACTTCTATTATAAGAAATACTTTTTCTGATAAATGAAGGCCTGAGAAAATCAAAATGGTCAGCCAATACTAAGGGTTTAAGAGCCAAAATGTAATAGAAAAAATCTACAACTAAGAAAAAAACTTAAATGTTAGATATTATATTAACCATTGAGTTCCTAAAAATACCACTAGTAGCTATGGTGGTAAAATTTATAAACCAATTAATATTTTAATGTTAATTTTACCCGACTATGTTATATAACGGATATAGCTGCTAAACTATCAATTTCCCATTTTTAAAGAACTGCAAAGTATAGGAAACAAATCTATACAGAATACAGATTATTAGTAAAAAAGTTACTCAAAGATATCTTGTAATTCAACTGGAACATGGTTCTGTGTTGGGCTATCAAATAACAAAATAATAGCCAACAAGAAAACCCATAGCCGGGTAAATCCATAGTACATATTTTTAATAATATAACTGTTAACAGAACCTAGAAATAACAACAAAACTTTGTAACTATCTCACACAATTTATCATACTCATATTATTTAATAATAAACAGACATACATTTAAAATTCTTAATGAAAAAATTTTTTGCCCAAAATTTTTGGACATTACAAAATCTGTTGACACTGAGTAACTTTGATCAAGAACTTCAAAGGTATGTAAACAAAAAAAAAATGGCAGGAGCATCTTACCAGTATTTACAGTCAATCATCATCTACCCTCTGCTTTTTGCTAGTGTTTGAAGGCGTCTGCGGTGGGGAGTTATTAGTGTCTCGACGCTTGCCAGAATGCCTTGCACAATTCGTACCGGACTGACGATTCGAGTGCGAGTGTGAAGATTCTCGTGTTGGCGAGAACTGTTTCAGCATTTCAACATCATTGAATATAACTTGAGCGCCTCCACCGCATGTTGGGACCACATCTCCTTTATACAACTTAGTTTCTAGCTCCCCGTCTGTATCCTGCTCTTGAGATATGAGACAGTATTTCGAAGTTCTCGAGTTGGCTATGTCTTTCACACTGGTTAGCTTGTTGATAACTTTACTGTTGACTATGTTTGGCTTCATAACTGTTCCCATGGGGACTATTTTGTTGGGAGCGTGCTCGACCCAGCCTCGGCCGTCGGCGGAGATGGACCGGCGGTGCCTAGGGTTGGCTATTGCTATGCCACGACGGGACGATGATGGGGTATCCCTCTGTGTGTCTCTTTGTGTGTCTCTTAGAGTCTCTCTTTGGTTGTGGTTTGTCTGTGGTACTGAGCTGAAAGGAGTAAGCAAATGGGCTGGTAAAGCTCTGGGTGTTGACCCAGGAGTGAAGTCTCTTTCCCTGTTACTTGTCTGTGCTCCTATTTCACCTGTCATCTTGTTGTAATCGTCATTATCTCCCCGGTTTAGTGCTTGAGCTATTATTCTCAGTCTGTTTTCCTTTTCTTCAATAGCATTTCTCAATCTTTCCTTCTCACAGTTTATTTCTTTTGCTTTCTCATGTTCTGCTGCTATCTTGTGGTTGTATTTCCTTTCTAGAATCTTCTTCTGCTTTTCTTTGTCGAATTTGTTTTGGCTAAGCATCATATCCTTTTCTTGTAACTCTCTCTTTAGTGAAGATGTGTACTCAGTCAGTTCGTTTAGTTTCCTTTGATGGGTAAGTGATGCATTTTCTGTGGTAGTCAAGCGTTCTTCTAAAGCCCTAACTCTGCGTTCAGATGCAGCCAACTGCCCCCGCAGGGAAGCATTCTCGCTCCTGATTTCCAAGGAGTCTTTTTCAAGGTCCAAAAGAGCAGACCTCAACCTTTCATCTTTGATTGCCTTGCTACGTTTCAGAGTCTCACGTCGACTGATCCTCATTTCCAAATGGGCCATTAGTTCTTTGATGATATGAGCTGCTTGAGAACTGTTCAATTCTAGACTTGGGAAGTCAGGTCCCAGACTATAGACAAGTCCCAGATCCATCTCTAAGTCTTTAGCTTCTGGCCTGACTATGTTATCTCTGGCTGTTGTGAATAATCTGTTGGCCTTACGACGGCCTGAAGTTAGGCCCATGTTAGCAGCAATATCAATGATTTGAGGCTTAGCCACTTCTACCTCAGCAGCCATCTCTGCAAACCTCATCACTTGAAGAGTCTCATCATAATCCTCAGCTCTTGGGTTAGCACACACAACCATGCGTACTTGGCCTTCTCCTTCAAAGAAATTCTTGAACAAATGAGTGATCTTAGACTCTCTGTACGGCACCATATTATTGGTACCACTGATCTGGTTCTCTCGTAATGCTTCCAAACAAGTTCTGAGTGTCATTAAAGACTTGTTTATATTACCAGCTTCACGTAAACGTTGACCAGTGTTCTTCGTTCTGTTTGTGCGTTCACTGCCAGCTAAATCAACTAAACTCAACTGACTTATGTTGAGGAACTTTTTGTTTTGAATCACAGCTTCTCCCATCTCATCAACCGGTGCCTGCACCAACCTAATTGTGAACACAGAGTGGCTTCTACTAGATTCTGCATTTAATGAAGTATGGGCCATTCGTTTACGTTTCAAACCCAAATAAAATGCTTCAAATGCTTCTTCAGCAGACTTAATTTCTACTTCAGTGACTCCATGTACATACATGTTGTGTGCTGCGTCTTCTCTAATGATTTTTACAGGTAAGTTTCTACTTATTGGAGGTCCGTCTTCAAGTAAATCAAACACACTGTTGTTGTAAATCTCTACATAAGTTACAAAGACGGCGTATTGATTATCTTCATTAATACCCTCAATTTTAGTTACATCTGATGATGACATAGCTAAATCAGGGTTTGAATTGTTCTTTTTCCCACTTTTGAATTTATGGAGCTCCTGCTGCCGTTCCAACATGGCCTCCGCCTCAGTTTGAATATCGAACATGTTCATTTTGTCAGGTTTGAAGATGTACTTGTGTGCTTGGAAGTCATTTATAGTTTTGAAGATAATATTCAAACATCGTGGTAGGATGCCGCAATTTAGCGGTTCACCGGTCATTGTGAATGTTTTGCCGCTGCCTGTGACACCATAAGTAAATAATAAGCCATTTTTACCTTTGATTAGGCCTTCAACTATCGGTAGAGCGACTTTGTCGAAAACTTCTTGTTGGTTTGTTTCTGGCGGGAATACTTCTTTGAAAGTGTACTTCATTGTCTTCGCATTCTCGTTTCTGTAGCTTATAGCAGTCGATGGAGGCGTCAGAAGGACCATTGTAGGCGATATTATCTTCATACATGGTGAATCGGAGTCTCTTTGCATAGGTCGCAATCGGCAATATACTTGAACCGGATCTCTCTCCCCATTTAGGTTTTGTTTACTCCGAGCTGGCGTTCGCATGTCGTTTAATCTTTGTTTCGATTTGGCGGACTTCATTTTCAACGTATTTTGATATCACATACACTATCACAAATTATATTTTTCAACGGATTGATGAAATCAAAGCAACGGTCGTTGGGTCGTTCATGAATTATCAATATGTTACAAACATTTCAATAATTGAATTGCGAGGTTTACGATCTCTTTCTAGCACGTGGAGTTTGTATGTAGTTGTCTCGTGTAACGGCTGACAATTGGTATCTGCCACATTTGGTCGTGTAATACTCGGCCGTTTAAAGTCGGTTTGACATAATGAGAATGTTGCTATAGTTCGAATACAAAAATTCCATACAAATAACAAAAAGAAATCGCGACCTTGACTTTATTTTTATTTCTTTTACAAAATTTGCTGTGTATTTTTTACAAAATTATAAAGCAAATGATCAAGTGGTGTAGTTTTAATATAGTTTTGCTCCCTACATTATTCCTATTCGTTATAAATGAGTAGGAATTTTCAAAAGATTATTATTTTTCTTTATCAATCAAACTACACCAATAAATTCCCTAGTGTAACACGCATAAAATGCAGCATTAAACTCCATTGACATAAAATGCTTTAAAATGATTACACTTACTAGGGTAAACTTTCCTAAAATGCCAACACTGAAAACAATGCTGCCAACCTCCGAACGATTATAATAAATTACCCTGTTCCACGTTACTATTTTATGGATTCGTTTTCATTGGCGAAATATTTATACCTCATTTTTATTCACCAAATATTTGCTGCAAAATATCATTCCACAGTCGAAAAAGAAGCCATTAACAATCAAACTGACGTTTCAATATCTTTACGCTCTTTACCGTATTGGAATCAATACACCTATGTATGGTTCGTAATTTTGTACTCAGCATACAGTTATAAATTCCAATTGACCCAAATACGTTCCAGAATATCTTACTCAGTACTTTTCACCATTCTAATTGATTTATTATTTTACTTTGCTTTCAGGGTGAGAAATACGACGGTCGGCGTGCGGATGTATGGTCGTGTGGGGTGATCCTATACGCACTGCTGGTCGGTGCGTTACCCTTCGACGATGATAATTTACGTCAATTACTTGAAAAGGTATTATTTTCTCACTATTTTTACTCTTTTTTAAAGCTGAACAATGGAAGCAAGGCATGAAGTTATCAAATCCCATTTAGGTACCTATAAAATGTTTTAATTTTAAAATAGGTAAACTTACTATTATAGAAGGTACCTACTGCTATTTTTTT
>NDFZ01003155.1:13131-24291 GCA_002192655.3 Mamestra configurata | reverse complement strand
TTCCAACTATCTTGTTCCATTGATGGGATAAGATCTCCCCCATAGCTTTACTCTTGCCGATTTTTTACCTTCTCCAGTCAATATTTTATAGTCGTCATGCTAGACTGCTCTAAGCTCTCTTCTACGACTACTGTCTTCTAACTTCTATTTTCATCAAGTGCAGATTAAAATAAAGTTTGCTTTTTAAATATATACTTTTAGAAATTAAGCCAGTACCGCAGCTTTTGAAACTAACCTAGACTAGCGCCAAGAGCAAACCCATATTAAATTTAAAAAAAACGCATTACCTAGTAGATTTATTGATCTAGACTTCTAAGATTTAGTAATTAAGTATATCATAATGTTTAAAAAAAAAATGAAATAAACAACTGATCAATTATTATTATATGTACCTGATATTATTATTTGCACAGATTATAAAATACTATGAAGTCAGTTTTATATTTGAAGAATTATGTTTAGTAGCACGAGATGACTCGATAAGTGTATAATGTGCAAATGATTGGTAACAATCTTGCAATAGCCATTATTTTTCTTATTTTTATCAGTAGAATTTGACTGTGCATCATCCAAGTAAAAAGTAGGATCTCAATTTGCAAAGCATCACAATTTGTGACAAAGCTGAATGTTTTTATCTTGTAAATTATCATTTTTAGCTGCAATTCTTCTGGTGTGTAGTTCACATGGCCATCATAGTCTTCAAAACTGACTGTGAGTTCCCTCGTTGGACCAGTGCCGTGTTCTTACCACAAAACCTGTTCATGCTGGTACTCTTCGTCGACTTCTACATCAAAACGTACATCAAGAATCCCAAAGAAAAACTGAAAGAACACATGAATGACGTCAAGGCTAACAATCAAAATAACAACGTTGTTGCAAAGAATGAAATCCAAAAAGCTAAAACTGAAAATGGCGTTAGACCATTAATCGATAAGGAAATAAATGAAGCTAAAGTTTATCTCAAAAATGATTTAAGTAAGCTTGTAAATGGTAATGATGTTTCATATACTAATAATGACAATGAGTTCAGTGAAAATGTTAACTATTTTGAGGATGGTAAAAAAAAAACAACTTGTGGTACCGGCAAATGTAAAATTAATTGCCGTAAGCATTACAAGAATGAATAATTTATTGAAGTATATATTTATAAATTATGTAGGCATTATTATTAAGCTCGTTTTAGTGATTTTTGTAGGTAATATTAAAGTTTAGCTCAAAATTATATTAATTTGTAATAATATTGTTGTTTCTGTTTCCCATTATTTAAACAGTCAATACCTATAGTTTCAGTAACGGTTATAATAATAAGCTCTTATAAATATTACTTTGACGATTCACAGTTTCCCTTAAAAATACCGACCTTTACAGAAACACATTTACTGCACAAATATAAAAAAATTTCGACAATAATGTTTGACATAAGAATCTAATATGAGTAAGCTGATTTCGAGTTCTGTATTCATCTGTACGTATTTTTGAACCTTGCAAGTGATAAATTAATAAATCACAAAAAAAAAAAAACTCAAATAACTAATTTCACACTCCTGCGATTGCCATAGCGTGCAAACAATACTGGCCCAACTTACGTAACAGGTAACAAAACGTCAGATTTTAATGAATTACTTAACAATATTTTAAATTATGTGAGTCACGCAATGTCATGCGCTATGCAAGTGGGGTGTCGTGAGGGGTGCGACGTCCGAGTTAGACCTCTACCAGGGTGAGGAACTTACGCGAGTAATGGCGAAATCTGATATATAAAATTCTCGTGTCACAATGATAGTTACCATACTCCTCCGAAACAGCTCGACCGATTTTTATGAAATTTTATATGCATATTCAGTGGGTCTGAGAATCGGCTACTATCTATTTTTCATACCCCTAAGTGATAAGGGTTGTCCACCCTAACTTTTATTTTTAATCTTTTGCACAAAATTTTATTTTTTTTAAATGAGGCATTAAAAATACATATAACCCTTATCTTTCACCTCTCTATCACCAACCCCTATTTTTTAATAGCGATATTAGGGCTTTAAATATTTTCTACTCTCGGCGGTGATAATTGATTATTTACCACTCGATCAGTTAGTTATTCTTGACTATTTGTTTGGTAGAACGCACTAATCCTAGGAAGTCTATTTATTGAGGTAGGCTATATAACATCACGGTACGACCAATAAGAGCCGAGCATTCATGAAAAATGTGGCGCAGACGAAGTTGTTGTAATTAAAGCGACGCGAGAACCCGTCTCTTGTTTCATACTCTTTTTTCTTCTCCCAACCACTGCAACTCCTGGAAGCCAGAATCAGTAATACCAAGCACCAGAAACACGCCGATTCAAAGAGGAAGGTCAAGGAGTCCCAGAGCAACGATTCAACTGTCTGGGACCCCTTAATGAAATCAATCAGAAAATAACAGCGGAGGCTTAAAACTTGTTGTAGCCTGTAGAATAGTTTCTACAGGCTACAACAAGTTTTAAGCGTCCTCCTCAACATATTGTATAGTAGTCTATACAATATGTTGTACTTGCCCTACAAGTCCTCAAGACGCACCTTTGTTTAAAGAATGGGAAATCATCACATTACTTTTTTCGCTCTGGGTGGAGCGGAAGGTATCAGACTCTTACTGACTAAAACCCATCCGTGTTCCTTCTAAAGCCGTTCCTGCGCCGCGATTGACTCTTTCGAACAAATTCCGCAACATTCAAGACGCACCTGGCTACCTAATCTCGTCCTCCAGCTCGCTCGCTGCTGCTTTCAACCTGGTCGAGGCCTTAGAGGGAGCGCGAGACAGTCTGGGTATTCCCGAGTTTGGGAAGTCTATCTACCAGATATGTGAATCATTTGTGTTTGTGTCGTTGCGTCCGGTATAGAGGCGACGACGGTATAGATTTATTAAGCAGAGAGATTAAGAAATCCTTAAGTTCAATAAGAAAGCACAGTAATGGCAAGAGTCCATCAGAATATAGCCTGAACTAAAAAGCTTTACGTATTTCGGTTTGAGAAAAGATCAAGGGTCTATCCTGTGTTTCACGACCTCCGAATAAATCCGACTAATCACCGAATAAATTCGAAAATGGAACATAATTTGTATGGAATTGTCTGCCACGTATATTAACGGGAACTTTATCGTCGGTGGTGAAATAGGCCATAACACTCGTACATTATTTCTTTAAACCTTATGTACAGTTGTATCGGTACATAGGCAGAAATATTGCAACAAAGAATTATCTACCATTCTCTATAATCTATAAAATCTATAATATTATCTATCCAACATTCTATAGGAACATAAACTTGTAAATCGAGAAAATTTAATTTCATCGCTTCTAACTTAAATATTGGCTTAAGAACTGTGTATGTTAAGATATTTTTAAGCGACCATTTGTATTAAAAACTTTAAAGAAAGAATGGAAATTACATAAGTAGACATTGTTTCAAAATTTGTAAAATATTTTTTAAATTATATTTTCTTATACCAAACATTTTCGGAACGTACTGACTGGTGTTCCGGGACGTAATATAACATTTGGAGCGAGCATGTGATGATACTAAAATCAGTGTAAAACAGAACTCATACTCATCATGTTTGTGCTCGTTTCCACGTACTGACTACTGGTTACAAAGCGAGCATTCGTCGCTTTGTAACATGTTACATTACGCCCCGTAACACAGATCAGTACCCACCTTAAGGAAACCACATCTCACGGAAAAGACGCTCAGGCGGTACCGTCCCCAAAGCTTCTCCGTGCCCTGGAAACTAATGTCTATCATAGTGGTTAAGCCAGCTACGACTCCTGTAACCAGAATCAATACTGATGGCCACCAGAACAGCTCCGAGGCATTGAAGCTCTGGTTGCGCTTTAATGCCTTAGCAGTTTATAAAATTGCGCAATTTTAAATATACAGATAAAAAGAGCGTGAAAAACTAAGAAATACTGCACCAAAAAGTAAATTTGGCCAAAATGGTCTTTACGCCCTTTGTAGCGGAACGAGTCGATATTAATTATTATCCCCTCTCTACCTATCCTTGATTGACCGGTAGAATATCCGTCCGTCCGGGCGTCCGTCCGTAGGAAGTCCGTAAATAAATAAAGAAAACAGTAATTTCCTGAAAAAATCTTATATACCGTCAGATAGACGATGTATAAATATCCAAAAAATATTGGACACGTATTTTTTTACGTAAACAAAAACGTCGTAATTTTTTCAAAGATCAACAACCCCTGAAAATATATTCTTATATAAGAAATCTATTTCAATCCTCAGCTATTATAACTGTACCTATTATGACAGATTTAGGCTATAATTGTATGGGGTGTGGAATATTAGGTATTATCTATTTTTAATTTAACAATAAACGATATTATTTAGTGTGATATAATTTTCATTTCTTTTCTGCATCTGTTGTTATAATTTATATATATATATATAAATGAATCCCTATTTCCCTTGGTCACGGCATCACGAGTGAACGGCTTGACCGATTTGGCTAATTCTTTTTTTAGGGAAGGTTATAAAAAAAAAGGTAAGTAGGGTAAGTAGGTAGGTAGGGTAAGGTAGATAGGTGGGTAAGTAGGTAAGGTAGGTACGAAAATAGGGTAGGAAAGTAGGGTAGGTATGTAGGGTAGATATGTAGGGTAGGTATGTAGGGTAGGTATGTAGGGTAGGTAGAGTAGGGTAGGTAACGGTTGACGGTTGTTGGTGAAGGCACAGCTTGTAACTTATAATATACATCCAAGAGATATAATTTCATTTCATATAAGCTTGAGTTGATATATCATACACTTAAACTAATGGTTTTAAGTTATATATTCATCAAATGTTCTTATTGTATTAAATTACTTTCGAACCGTAAACATCATATGCCAAAAAGCGAGGGACCAAAGTCTTGAGCCGAATAAGATGTAACGTTTGGAAACGGGACAGATCTAATGATCTTTAAATATAACTAGCTTTTGCCCGAGATTTCGTACGCGCATATCCCATTTTCCCGGTTCCCGTAGGAATTTTGGGACGAATTATACACTTAAACCTTCCTCATGGATAAACCTATCCGATGAAGAAAACCGCATGAAAATCCATTCAGAAATTACGATCGAGATCATGGAAAGTCAGCAAAGTCCCGCCGCGCGGGTTTCCTGTTTCTGCCTGCAGGGTTTAAAGGAACCTTACATGAATGGGATCACGGGAGCTAAGTTCGCTGAATGAGGAAGTAAACGTTATATTATTAGGGTTTTATAGCTTTTGAAAATAGAATAAATATTCTTATACTAAATGAGCGGCACCCAATTGTATGGAACAAATTATTTCCGACGTCATCGTGTCAATCAGAGTGAATAATTAAACAACACAGAATTATTAAACTCATCAAATATTTCTGTGACTCGTGATATCTTGTACTGTCGTTGACGGAAATGTCAGGGATGAAACTAGAAACCTAATTGATTAACAACATAATTTGATAAGGGTTGGGATTTTGAATGATACAGTTTTGTAAGGAATTTATTTATTTATTAAAACTTTATGCACAAGTTAAGTCACTGTACAAAGGCGGACTTAATGCCTTAGGCATTTTCTACCAGTCGACCTTAGGGTGGTGCAGCGACAACATGGCAGGTGCAACTTAAAGAAAAACTAAAAATAGAGAGACGAAAAAAATAAATAAAATTATAAGTACATAGATACATACATACACATAAACAAAGTTATTAAGAAAAAACGAATTAACGCTGTGATGATTCTACCAACTTCTTGCGAATGTGCTCACATGCCTTCACCTTAAAGGACAACCGTATTGTTGCCGTCCTGATGTTCAGAGGAAGCGCATTCCAACGGAAAATTATGAAGACTCCGATTTAATTGTATGGCAGCTTGGACAACGGGGTGATGTCAAATGAGATCGATGAAGTAATGATATCTGTAAGATATCTGTAACATGCAGTGGAACATTTTCGAACTGCGGTGCTATTGTGTAACCATTTCACTGTGGAATTTTAGGTAGAGTGAGCTTGAAGTAAATTGATTTCACCTTGATTGGCCCAACGACAGTTTTTTTTTTAACTCTGCCCCTCACTAGGAATTTATCCTGTATCGTGGGTGCGTTTTTTAAACATAGAAACTCACATACACAAACAGCCAGACCCGGAACAACTATCTGTAGACCATACAAATACTTGTTCCATGCGGGAATCGAACCCGCGACATGCAGCGCAGCAGCACTACTGATATGACTATGTGCTTCGCTGTCTTAATCGAGGTGAACCGGCAGAAGACCAAAACTGTCAACATCGGTCACAGACTAATCAAGCTCCCTTCAGCTTTATTATTCAGCAATGGGTCAGCCATATTAGTCGTAGAACTAAAGGCCGTTGCGATAGATAGACAAAAGAGTAGAGACAGCGAACTAGTAAACGTAAGGCAACGTATGTCATCGCCCGGAGGACACGGTGGAGCATACGGTGGAGGTCTGCTCTGCTTGGGCGGTGCACCACCGTGTCCTCATCGAGGCGATCGGCGGCGGCGACCTCTCACGTCCGGCCCTGGTTGAATCCATGGTCCGAACCGAGGAGGCTTGGGAAGCGGTCACCTCCTTCTGCGAAGCAGTAATGCTAGCGAAGGAGGAGGCGGGCCGCGCGAGGGAAAGGCAAGGCCTTCGCCCCAACCGCCGCAACAGGAGAAGACGCCCCGGGCGTCGGGAGTCGCAGGGCGATCCCCGGCCACCGTAGGCGCGGGCCTGCGGACGGCGAGCATTGGGTGGCTCGCTGTCCGATTACCACCAGGCCCGGGTCGATGGCGCGTTGTGTTTCACGTGCGCCTCAAAGTGATGTCAGCATAAAAGAAGGGGCCCGCTAGGGCCAGAGCCTGCCAGAGTTGCGGAATTTGTTCGAAAGAGTCACCGCGGCCCTGGAACGCAAAGGGCTTTAGAAGGAACACGGATGAGTTTAGTCAGTAAAAGTCTGACACGCCCTTCCGCTCCACCCAGAGCGGAAGAAGTCATTTGATAATTTCCCATCCTTAAAAAAAAATAAAAAAAGGTAACGTATGTCGTTGTCAGGCTATGTGAGGCGATTATCTTCTCAAGATGGCTGGTAGAGGTTGAAGAGAATGAAGATGAAAGGCACTCGATTGCGGAGGTTTATGTCCAGCTGTGGATTGCTGTAAGCTGATAATGGTGCCACTGATTTTGAGTAGTCACGAGTGTTACTGCTGGAACCTCAATCCACATTCTTAGATTTGTTTCTCAAAACATTCTTAGTAACTAGAAGTTTCAATGTGGGCACTGTTAACATCTTGGAACTTCTGTTTTTCTCTTCAATATATAGCCGTTATGATTATGTAGGTACATACTACGAGTATGTTTAAGTTTAGAAACAGCAAGATAAATCATGGAAACTATGGACTGGTGCCAAAGTTTTGTAACATCCTAACATCAAGATGTTATAAATCACATCTGTCCTATTATTCTTCTATAAAGCCTTTGCCTGGGTAGTGATGGTTAACCGTTTGGCAGATAAGTCACCTGAAAGAATGTGTATAATATTTATATGATGGAATAGAAATGAAAGAGTGTCTCTGTATAATTTCAGCTGGTCGATTCTGTAAACATGTCGAAGTGAAGGCTTGGGTGAAGTGATCACGAGGTGAGCTGTCAATCCTTATAATCAAGATGTCACGTGATCACGAAGAGAGCTGTCATTCCATCTTGATTGTATGGATTGACCGCTCACCTCGTGATCACTTTACCCAAGGGTGGCCCCCCTACATGTAAAGTGGCGATGAATTTTTTTTTAGAGTCTACGCCATAGTGTGGGGTCTTTCGATAGGTCGTTTAAAAATATTGAGGGTTTTCTAAAACTATCCGTCCAACCGTTTGCCATCCGAGGATCCATTTGGGAAATATTAAGTGCTAATTTTTGTTAGAGTCAAGTGTCCCCCCCTCTGCCTGTTTTTGGAGACGTGAAAAAAATCACAGTAGTAGCATATATAACGAATGCTTTGGCTTTACAAGTTAACGAGTAATAGTCGACTAACTTATAAGATGTAACTGATTGGGTAAACATTTCGTAGTAACCCCATAGAAAATGACTTAAAACTAATTTCATAGTGTATTTTGTTATTTTTTGTCATTGCCAACGAACCCTGTGCGTGGCCCGACCCGCACTTGGCCGGTTTTTCTATATAGCTCAGGAAACATTCCTTTATAATCGTCCGACAGTTAGATAATATAATCGGAAAATACTGGACACTTATTTTTTGCTTTATCAAATCAAGAAAAATAAAGATGAAGTGGGGGTTTGTGACGTCACGTTTAGGTAAAAAGTGAACACAAATGTGACGTCACAGTAGTTTTCAACGACGACGGGCGGACTAATTTGAATTTTTTAGTCATCTACCCTATTTGTCAATCTATGTACTTGTTAATCATCTTTGATTCATCGTCGTAACATGACCAAAAAATCTGAAAAAAAAATTCCTCGATACCTTCAAAAAACCCGTACATATGAATCTTTTGAATGTCTCGTAGTGCAAGAGCGACTGCTCTTGCCACCGTCATTCTGGTTTCATCTCTAAAACACCCAGGGTATTGGGCCCATGTAGAGTAGAGTAGAGTAGGGACTCCATTTTCCGCACTTAGACTCCCACTCAGCCCGTAGTGCCTAGGTAGGTGTCCTGGCTACGTTAGCCAGCCTAGCTCCGCCCAATAGCGCAGTAGTTTCCTGGGAGCTTCACAGGCTTCGCGAAGCGACCTCACCGTTCCGAGGATTTGTTCACGTTGGGTAGGCACGGCCTCGCATTCCAGGATGTCATGGGCGGCTGTTTCTTCGGCAACAAAGCAGCCTCTGCAGGGTGGGCCGTCTGTGGCGCCTATTTTAAAAAGATATTTGTTTAGGGGGCAATGGCCCGTAATTGTCCCTACTATTGTTCTGAGGTTATTCCTACTTGGGCTGAGTAGTTGTTTTGTTAGTCGCGGATGTAGACTCGGCATTGCCATTTTTGACTGCCTGCAGTGTGTAGCCCGTGACCATTTGTTGTTATGCAGTTCAGTGGATCTCTGGCAAATCCATGTACGAAACTGTGAGAAAGGTAGGCGAAGGAGTGGGTACGGGCCTTGCACTGCCATCTCGGAACCTCTCATTGCAAGTTCGTCTGCGGCGTCATTGCCTAGGGATCCACTGTGCCCCTTGATCCACTGGAGGGTGATTCTGTTAGACAGCGATACATTCTCCAGGGCGAGGTGACACTCAGAGATTAATTTGCTGTTAGTTTGTTTGTTTTCTAGGGCTTTGAGCACAGCAAGGCTGTCAGATACGAGTCTATATATACACATTCATAAATAGTGTGATGGCCCTGTCTACCTTAATTATGCACAGTTACCACAAGCTCCACAGTAAAAATGTTTACTGCATTTTATAGTAGCACCTCCCATGTTTTTATAATAAGTCGAATATGAAGTTTCACTGTGCAAAGCCACGGACGGTCTTAAAAATTAATAAGCTTTTATACGACTTAGCTTTGAAAGCGGATGAGTTGCGAGATTGGTTTTAATAATTGTTGGCGGTATAAAAGAAAATAAAACTAACACAGAAAGCAGTGCTGTGGGTCTTGCAAAAGAGCATTGTCAAGGAATAGGTAGACAATGTTCTCGTACGACAGTGATCTTATATTTATTTTATTTATTTATTTATTAACACTTTACGCACACAAATGTACAGAGGCAAACTTAATGCCGTTGGCATTCTTTACCAGTCAACCTTTGGGTGATGCAGAGAATGGTCGTAGGTGCAATAAGGAGAATAAAAAGCGATTGATATTTAATTAATACATCCAAACATTTAAATAAATAAAACGAATATATAAACTATACAAACAATATAAATATATAATAAATACTCAAAGTAACAAGATAAATAGGTACACGAAATACTTAAACAATTATAATAAATTGGTAATTGGAAAACATTAGCGATGCGATGATACTACTGCCAACTTCTTACGAATATGTTCGCGAACTTTAACTTTGAAGGCTAATCGGTTGGTGACCATCCTGATTTCCTGGAGTAGCGTATTCCACAAAGAAATAGACTGAACAAAGAAGGAAGAGTGAATAAAGTCAGTACGGTGAGTGGGAAATTGAAGAAGACGGTTATGTGATGAGCGTAAATTCCGATTGTATACTGGGTAGTTTTGAATTGACTGTCTTTTTCGGGTTACTCGAAGGGTAACCAACGGAATACTATTACTAAGCCTCCGCTGTCCGTCCGTCCGTCCGTCTGTCTGTCAGTGGTCTGTATATCAAGAACCGTAACAGATAGACACGTGAAATTATCACAGAGTTTATTTAAAAATAAATTAAATTAAAGGGTGGTTTCCATACAAGAAACGTGTTTTTTTCGGTTTATGGGACGGAACCCTTCATGTGAGAGTCCGACTCGCATTTAACCGGTTTTTTTTTAAAAGCTATGGTTGCAGCAAACTTCTACTCACATCTTAAGAACATTTTCCTGAAGTTACAACCTTCTACTACTCATCTCAAAAATTCACCCTGTATTTTTGGCAAAAACTTCTACAAGACTATGAAGGCTCAACTATAATGCGATACTGATGGTACGACTAATTTTTTACAGATCGTAGTATTTGACAGTAGTACGTATACGATTTTTTGTGAAAAATGTAGGTCGCATCGGTGTCTCAAAAATCAGCAAACTAGGGTAAAAGTACCTGGGCACGCCACTATAGTGGGGATAAGCTCTAAAACTTAAGGAGTGGCTAGAGAGGCGCCACGGCGTGCTCACCTTCCGCCTGACGCAGGTACTCACCGGACGTGTGGATCGCCCGCCGGAGCACCGCCGTGTCTTCGTCGAGGCGACGGCGATGATAACCTCTCGCTTCCGGTCCTGGTTCAATCCTTGGTCCGGAGCGAGGAGCAGCGAAGCAGTAATGTAGTGAAAGAGGCGGGCCGCGTGAGGGAGAGGCTAACCTCACGCCCCAGCCGCCGCTACAGGAGAAGACGCCCCGGGCGTCGGGAGTCGCAGGGCGATTCCCGGCCACCGTAGGCAACGACACATTCATTCGCGATCACACATTCATAAAAAGCTGCGCTGATAGTCATAAGGCGACATTACTATTTTTGCTTGTTTTTGACCCCCCCCCCCCCCCC
>NDFZ01003155.1:0-13089 GCA_002192655.3 Mamestra configurata | reverse complement strand
TCTACTATTATGTATGCTTATTTATTTATTTGTTAGTAATGTTAGTTTTGTTTTTAAATAAGGTTAGTATTGTTAGGTGTAAGGGCCGCCTTTTGCGGTGAAAGCCTCCTCCAAACCATTCCAGGTGGCTCTATCATTTGCCCGTCTGGACCATAAGTTTCCGGCTATTTCTACGATGTCGTCACTCCATCTTTTAAATGGTCTACCCTTCCTTCGTTTTTTATATATTGGGTACCAATTTGTGATTATTTGTGACCATCTTTGCTCCGTAGCTCTCTGAATATGACCAGACCATTTCCATTTTAATGTCAGGACCTGTTTGACTGCATCTTTCGCCTTTGTTCTTTTCCTTATCAGTGAACTTTTGACTCTATCTTTCAATTTGATGTTCATGTAACTCCGTTCTAGTCCTCTTTGACAGGTTCTTATTTTATTTAAGAGTGATTTTTTGAGCGAAACGACTTATTGGTTTATTTCTGTTTCAGGTAATCTCGTGATTATGTTCGGAGGAAAGAACAAACCTGAGAACTCTAAAGGATCCTACGATAGTGTCAATATCCGTCTATTCAGAGTAAGTAGAATTACACGATTATACTAAGGGGCCATTCATTTATTACGTAAGATGATTTTCACTAGTTTTTGTCCCCCCCCCCCCCTATATAAGAAAAAATAAGAATAGGCCGACCCCCTCTCTTCCTGTTTAATATTTATAACGAAAGAATATAAAGGAAAAAAATGTATATATTTATATTTCGAAGTAACAATTTAGGAATGTTTAAATTTTTTGTGTGAGTATTTGAAGTTTTAAAATAAGAATAGGTGGTCCGACAATAATCGTCATTCTTAATAAATGTTTGGCCCCTAAGCTACTATCAATGCCAGGGAAATGCATAGAAAACGCGCAGCGGGAAAAAGGGTCTAATTTATTTTTAAACTTATAAATGAAAACAATGTATTATTAGGAATACCGGTTAAAACTGTTCTTTATGCTAAAATATTGGAACTTTAACCTGTGCAAGGTAAATAAATGCAAACCCTTATAGTTTTTTTAATAATAAATATTTGAGTTATACATACAAATCAGGACAAAGACCTTTTCTCGCATGACATATGAAAAATAAAATGGGCTGATGCGCGTCAGAGTAATGCAGAAAAGGTTTTTGAACCATAATAAATATTCTTCGATATGAGCTATAATATATGACCGGTATTTTGTGATAACTTCAACTGAATGTAGCCCTGTTACATTCTTGCAAGCATTACAAAAGAGAGTCCAGAAAAAATAAGACTAGAGTCAAGAGCAAACCCATATTAAATAAAAAAAAAAAAAAGACCTTGCCTTTTGCCAAGTTTCGTGATTCTAGGTCAACGGGAACTACCATATAAATTTTCAACCTAAAACCTATAGGGTACTTCTGGTTGACCTAGAATTGTCAATCCAAGTAAAGGGAAAATTCCGAAAAATAAAAAAAATAATAAAATTATGATAAATTTTGGCACTTACAAGTTATCGGGAAAATCTAAATTATCTTTTTGATTTTTATACATCTAAGACTATAAACCTTAGTATCTGGTTTAAATTTCAACTTGCCAGGTCCATCCGTTCCTGAGAAAATCGTAGGTGACACACGGACAGACAGACAGACGGACAAGAGAGTGATCTTATAAGGGTTCCTTTTTTTACCTTTTGAGGTACGGAACCCTAAAAAAGGTCCGAATTTCCGTCGTGGCAGCGAATCTCAGCGAGCCTTTAAATTTAGGCGAATTAACGTGCTGACCACAGCACGGAGGTGTTATTATGAAGTAATCTCTGGATTTCTAATGCAGTTGTAATGTTTTGTTACTACTTCTTTGCTACACTATTGCCGAGTAGCAAACAGTAGTCACCAATCATAGATACTTTATAGAAGTATGCCGTACAGAGAGTAAAGTCCCGCAAACCTCCACTGAAATGGGAGGATCCTCCGACCAGACGGTTGTTGCGACTGGTGGGCAACTGCCCGATAGTTGATATTTGGACTGTTGTATATGTTCAAATCGCACGAAGAACTTTGCTTGCGCGATGCAGTATTTCGTTAGTAGTTCGTCACTGACAGGACAGATGGCGGTGCGGTTCTTTTTGTTGCCGTACAAATTTAGTTTTTTAGTTTTTTCATGTGGCGGCATTAATACTGCTTCAACCTTACCCGCAAGGTGCAATGTTTATAAGATACTTTTGGGGTCATGACTTGTTACTGAAGTGGACTACGATACTCGTAATATGTTTATAAATACTCGTAAATCGCCGAATCGATTTTAAAGAATTTTGGTCTAAAGGCTCGGGAGAGAGTATAGCCTATACTCTCTCCCGAGCCTTTAGACCTAGCAAAGTGTAGGATAAAACTAGGTTTTTTTTTATATTCAAACAATTTTTTTAACAAAAAAATAGAACAGACTTCCAAAAAAAAAAACATTAGAAAGGCTGTGTTTTTGGTTTAGCTTCTTTATTTTTTTAAACCGACTTCAGAAATTAAAGTTATTTTAGACGTCTTAATGGTGATGCTCCACAATTTAATTGACATTCACATGTGCGCACCCCTTCACAGCGTACCGGCGTGATGTTATGTTATGAACTGGTGTAAACAATAAACAGACATGCGATTTCAGTAATCCCAGCCCATTTGCTATCATTTATTGAAGAGTTCCATTGCCTATCTCATAAATTCTTCATCAGATCTTCACCAAATTGAAATAGGACCATTCCGAGAAAATACTCTTCCAAAAATACCCAAATCGCTTCAAGTGTGCCTATATTATTTGAAATGTTCCCTAGATTTTTCCAGGATCCCTATCACCAGATGCTGACCTGATGACCATGGGACTACATGGGAAGTATACTGTTGCAAACAATGCCTATACCATTTGAGGGCTGCCCTTAATTTTTCTGGGATCCCATCATCAGATACTGACTTATACCTTCCATCATCAGCTCAGCAACATGAGATGACGATTATCAGGCAATATCTGAATTGCGTCAGAAAGTGTATGAAAAACATTGTAGGTATGTGCCTATAAAATTTGACGGTTGCCATCGATTTCCGTGGGATCCCATCATCAGATTCTGACTTAGTAACAATAGGATCACCTCAGGAACATAACCTTACGAATGAAAAATGAATTTTGAAAGTCGGTTCACAATTAGTGGAGAAATCGGTGAACATATTTGTGTACAGACAATCCACCCAAAAGTGTAAAAAATTTCCAATCAACTTTGGACCTAATGTTTTGGCGATAAAGTTGAAAATCTAATAAACCAATTTGACAGATCGTTGTACCTTGATGTGCTGGCGTCTGTACACAAAAAAACATTCAGTCGAACATAGAACCTCCTCCTTCTTAGGTTTCCGTACCCAAAGGGTAAAACGGGACCCTATTACTAAGACCTGTCCGTCCGTCCGTCTGTCACCAGGCTGTATCTCATGAACTGTGATAGTTAGACAGTTTACACGTGATATATTTCTGTTGCCGCTATAACAACAAATACTAAAAAACAGAATAAAATAAATATTCAAGGGGCTCCCATACAAAAGACAGAATTTTTTTTGCCGTTTTTATTGATAATGGTACGGTACTTCGTGCGCGAGTCCGACTCGCACTTAGCCGGTTTTTTTTTAAGTCGGTTAGTAAGTAATCACCCTCCAAAAGATTGCCTTTAAAAAAAAGTCACCAAAAAGCCTGTTGTTGAAGGAGGTGGTATCCCAAAATGTTTACAAAACAGCGTTGAACGTTTTTGATGACCCAATGGGCACCGGACATCAGAGCATACCATTTATAATATACCTAAGTTGTTTTGTTTTACAATAAAGAATTAGAATTTAGACTATTTTTAGTAAGTTATTTTTTTTTATTTAAGTGTAAATATAGTAAATAGGTGTACATTATGTACTCAAAATTCGNTCAGAGCATACCATTTATAATATACCTAAGTTGTTTTGTTTTACAATAAAGAATTAGAATTTAGAATATTTTTAGTAAGTTATTTTTTTTATTTAAGTGTATATTTAGTATTTAGGTGTACATTATGTACTCAAAATTAAAATACAAAATGGCGCCAACGAAAAAATTAAGAATTATAAATTGAGAAGCAGGAACAAGTTCATTCCAACTTCTTCACTGTTGATAACATTGAGTTAAAGACACGGGCCGATTTACCCTGGTCACTGCCGAGGCCGCTTTGCTGTGCTTTGAGCACATAGCTGACGCATCATTTATCCATGAAAAAGGCTAAAGACCGGAAAGACTGGTAGAAAGGCAAATGATAAGAAAGAAAGGCTGGTGGATGTTAGTGGTAGCAGACTCTATTGTTAGAAAATTTTGTGCCCGATTTTGCTGGTATTCATTATCAAAATCGGGCAAAATTTTTTCCTATCGTTCGTTCGAGCCCTTAATTGGCTAGTCATGCAGAATACGCATAACTGGTACATAAGCTAGAGATCTGCTTACTCCAAAACGATTTTGCAACTTGCGTAACGAATCCCTGTTACACAACTTCAAACGAGGAAAAGAGTACGACTTGTCAAGAAAAGGCCTCTGAATCTTGTCCAAACTGTCTGGCGATACACTAAATGTAGTCTAAATCATTGTCAAGTCGCAAATATATTTAATTAGCCCAGGTAACAATGAAAGCGCAAGTGAAGTAGGACGACACAATATCTTAGGGACTACTGGTTACTACTTATGTCTCTTACATCGCGTGCTATGCGCTTATTTTATATGTTGGAACGGTCGATACGCCGCAGTGCTGTGTAAAGACTCGACCCCAACGCACGGGCTGAGTTTAACTTCGGTATAGTTTGACGAGAGTTCGTGCCAACCGCTGTTTCGTTCGTAATATCGTGGTGAGTTTCTTTTTTAAATGTTTTTTCACTACTTTTTATTTCGAAAATAGGGGAAAATTGCCAGTATTTTTCGATAGAAAGAAAAGTGTTTTTGATAAGGGAAAAAATTAGAGAAATGCGGTTATAAGTGTGTTCTTAATTTAATTTTGTTGCGTGTCAAATAAGTTTAGATTTCAATGTTTTTAGGTATATTGCTATATTTGCCGCTAGAGGCTAGGTTTATAAATTGTAACAGTTTTTATTTTTTTATACATCTACTCCAATTATTTTGAAAGCGTTCGCTGTAAATAATGTGGCTTGTCAGCTGTAAATTCTGAAAGCAATTTACGACTTTTCTTTATACGCGCAAGGAAAAGTTACACTGAAATATTTTATTTTATTCTTTAGTGAAACAACGTTTTAGTTTACTATGAGACCGGTTAAGGAATTTTAGATGTTATTTTTAAGTACTCGTATATTTTATTTGTTTTTTATGTAGTCGTTTCACAAATTGAAAATTAGACATTCAACTTATGTAGTTTATAGAATTGAATACGTTTTATTTATTTTTCATTTTTAAAGAATTAAAATTTGTATTTTGACTACGGTTTCAACATAATTGAATAAAACAAGCTGCAAAAATATCTTATGCATGCGGATTGGAGTTCTAGTAAATTGGGAGTGAAAATTGGATTACGTATACACTTAGGCACTTTTTACTAAATTAAACTACTAAAAATACATGGTTTAGTGTGTACAGAGTTAATCATAATTTTGTCGGACTTATAAAAGTATTAATTTTTTATTCTTAATTTGTACGTTTTGAGAACATCCAAGTGTGTGTCAATGAACGTTCAGTGATCATCACGCTTATGGTTTTCGGCAGTTTTCAGAATGGTTTTTCCTTTTTAAAAAACTATTTCTCACATATTTGTGCCGGTGATAAAAATGCGTAGCCCTCATTATTTTTTGCATTAGGTATTGATGATAAATTTGGAGGTGAGAGATAAAAGTCACTCGATGTAAAATACACGTAGGGACTCAACTTAATTAAGTTTGACTTAAAAACTGGGAAAGGTATAGATTGCCAACTTTATCTGATTTAGTAAATGCTGCCATTGAGAGTTTTAATGTTTGCCTGTAAATGGTCTACTTATTATTTTTTTATTATTTTTTTATTTATAATTCTTTGACTTCAACTTTTGACAGCAGTTTCCTCCTANAGTAAATGCTGCCATTGAGAGTTTTAATGTTTGCCTGTAAATGGTCTACTTATTATTTTTTTATTTATAATTCTTTGACTTCAACTTTTGACAGCAGTTTCCTCCTGTAACTGGCGATCTCCAATCCTATGTTAATAAGATACAGGGATATTGTTAAAATCCATATAGTTTGCTATGTATAACGCATTAATTTTTGCTAGTGATTTCGCCTGCTTAAGTTGAAAATTCTCCCTCAGGAGCGTAATACCGGGATATAAACGTCCCCAAAGAATAAACCGGTAGGATTATAATCTTCTAATTCAAATTCTTTTAACATCTCACCGTGAAAACTCGGCAGAGTGAGAATTAATCAATGAACTCTCATTTCACCTTCATATTCTGCCTTTTACCAATTATATTGGGATCGGCTTCCAGTCAAACCGGACTCAGCTGAATACCAATATTTTACGTGGAGCGGCTGCCTATCAGACCTCCACAACCAATTAACTGGGTAATATTTCTTGGCAAAATCAAAATCAAAAGTCATTTATTCAAATTAGGCTGAGTGTCAGCACTTTTTGAACGTCAAAGTTCTACATAAACACAGTCCCCCAAAACGCCCGCCCGTCACCACTTCCTAGTGTTTTAGCTGGGAAGAAGAAGTGGCGCAACAGACTCCCCAGCAAAAACTGGAGACAAGCCTGGAGTTAGATACTCTGGCTTCTGACAATCCGTCCACTATTGATACTATGAATGTAAAATCATTCATTTTGACCTAGTAGGACTAGGAAAAGTTCAACAGCCCTTCTCAGAATAATAAATAAAACAGAACGTATATTAATAGAGAACTCTCATTAGTTTCGGCTTAGTATCAGCTGATGCCTGTTCTTTGGCCGTTCAGTCTTACATTGTCCTAAATACCTTTGTATCTAATATTAGTGTATGACTTAATAATGTAGATCACCATTTTGACTAAATATACTATGGGCTTCATTCCAATAGGTGTTGCAGACGGCTGGATAATACCTAACATATTAGAAACTGCTCATACTTTTCTAATTGATATTTGTATTATATGATTAGCTTTTACGAAGCCTGCGACTTCGTACGAGCATATCTCGTTTTTTTTCCGTTCCCGTGTATAGCTTATGGAATTCCTCGTGAACGTGGCTATCATTTACAAAAATACTTTTTCCAAATCCGACTGCTAGTTTCAAAGATTCGAGCGCATTCAAACAAACAAGCAAACTCTCCAGTTTTATTATATTGGTAAGATAGGGATGCATAGCTGTTTATTTTATTATATTTTTATTTTAGGAAAACTTACAGCTAAACAAATACAGTAACTAAAAGTTTAAACAAAATATGGCCGAAAAACGGAAAATTGACAAAAAAATAAAACTATACATATAACACAAAACAGAAAAAAAAAACAAATAAAAGCTTTACTTAGAAGCTTATCATAATAATAATTTCAGCCAAAATATGTCCAATGCTGAACATAGCCAAGCCAGGCCCTCTTTTTTTTTATTAAGTATTGGAAATCATCAAATGACTTCTTCCGCTCTGGGTGGAGCGGAAGAAGCCAGGCCCTTACGCCGTTGTTTTGTGATTAATTTGGTTGCGGGATCCAAGATTGCTATTGAGTACTGTTGTGGTTGGGAATGTGTTAAATAGTATTGCAGGCTTGTCTCAATAAAATAAACCGGCTAAGTGCGAGTCGGACTATCACTAACTTCCCAAACGCTACCAGAGTTTAAAAGAACGGTGAAGGAGCATTACCTTTCACTTTAACTTTTCCGCTCCTGTCTCAATTATATATTTGATATTTATTAGTATATAAATTGGTATTGTATTTATGTATTTTATATTATTATATCTAATTAGTATTGTTTAAAACGTTTGTACACTGACAGCCCTAAATCTATCTCCCTTCGTTCAATCCATCCAAAGGTTGTCTGGAAGAGATTGACTTGTGCGATAAGACCGCCCATTGTGCACTTATTTTATATATGATTGTCCTGTTCTTATTATGAGGTGTACAATAAAGTATATAATAAAGAAATAAATAAATAAATATATATATATTCCATATTCATCTTCCTGCCTATATCTCATGTTACTTGGGGTCGGCGCAACACGTTTTTTTCTTCATTCTGTCCTGTCAGCCGTCACGCTATCACTAACTCCCTTTTCTTTCATATCACTCCTCACACAATCCATCCATCTTTTCTTTAGCCTCTCTCTCCCTGTCCATCCATCCACTTTACATTCATAACTTTTTAAGTTATAATAATATGCGTTTCATCCCTTCACTTCACGTGACCACACCAAGACTAGCGCTTCCCTTTCAACTTGTCCGTCACAGGCGTATTATTTTTTACTTTATCCATTCTCGTTACACATCCATCTCAAGATTTTCATCTCTGCTACATGCAATCTAATTTTAACCGACTTCAAAAAAAAGGAGGAGGTTCTCAATTCTGTTGTATTGTTTTTTTATGTTTGTTACCTCATAACTCCGTCATTTATTTACCAATTTATGTGAAAGAACATACTTTCCGACCAGTCCCATAGAAATTTCATCGAAATCGATTCAGTAGTTTTGTTTTTAATTCAAAATAGCTGGAAAAAATATGCCATCCAAGCAAACGAAATTGCCTACTTTGCTTTCCTGTGACTTTCCAGTGGTGTAGTTAGGTGTAGGACCACTAAAAAGTGAAAAAAATAACAACCGACTTCAAAAAAAATAATTACAAAGTATAAAATAACGATTGTATCTTCATATTTTAACACTGACTTCCGAAATTAAAGTTATTTTATACTTTGTAGTTTTTTTTATTTGAAGTCGGTTGTATTTTTTGGTAAAAAGTTTTCATCCGTCTTTTTCACAGCCCAACATTCTGATCCATACAGTAGGTACGACAGCTCTTATTATCACGGACTTATAGATTTTCCCCTTTAACTTGATGGTATCTGTATTAAGTGTTTTTTAATTTTTTTAATTAATATACCTTGCTCGTCATACATCTTCTGCTATATGTTCAAACTGTGTGCGACTGTATACCCTAAACACAAGATTAATCTTATACTGGGTACTGAAGTTCAACGAAAACACCTTTTATTGTTATTAAAAACTGCATAGTTGTAGATTAGTGATTTTATACAACCTATTGTTCTATAAACAAATAATGTAACTTGAAGGTACTGTTATGTAGATTTATATAATTTAGATTTAAATCATAATAACACCTAAAATTAAAAGCAGAAAAATTCTAAGCGCACTTAACCCTTACATTTAAACTACTGCAATATCCATCAAGTTCATCCTCAAAAAAAAAAAACGACAAAAAAAAAATCGTAGCATCCCAGTATACCTACTAAGTAGCTTGCGGTAAATGAACTCTGACCTACAATACCACTACCCCACCGCCTTGTAATTCCTCTACAAAGTGGGTTTATGTACTCGTACAGTATTGAGGCTCATTAGGGTATACCTTTGTAGAATTATATTCTTGAGGTCAAGCCGTCTAGGTAAAGATACACCATCTGCTTAGCCTTCTCCCAACTATATTGGGGTCGGCTACCAGTCAAACCGGGTTCAGCTGAATACCAGTATTTTACATGGAGCGGCTGCCTACCAGACCTCCACAACCCAGCAACTTGGTGACACGTATTTCTTTGCAAGACTGGTGTCAGATTTACTGGTTTCTAACAATCCGTAACGACTGCCAAAGATCTACAAATGACAGCTGGGACCAACGGCTTAAAGTGCTTTCCGAGGCACGGAGGAAACTCGGTATGTTAAGATGGTCACCCATCCACAGACCAACCTTGGCAAGCGTTGATCGACCCTTGCAGCTGATATTCTTTAGCCACGAGCTCCTCCTCAAAGATACGTCCCCTTTTTTTTAAGGATCGGCAATCATCAAATGACTTCTTCCGCTCTGGACGGAGCGGAAGAGCGTATCAGACTCTTATTGACTAAAACCCATCCGTGTTCCTTCTAAAGCCCTTTGCAATCCAGGGCCGCGGTGACTCTTTCGAAAAAATTCCGCAACCCTGGCAGAAGATACGTCCCCTTGAATTCTAAAAATCGTTCGTTTGTGTGGAGATAGTTTTGACCCAAGGACGTTGCTGAAAATCTTCGGCTGAAGATAAAGAAATCCTTGCTCAATTTCGTTTCATACGAAACATACATATATGTCACCGGCAAATTTCAAATGCCGTAAGATTGTAAAATGTCGCGTGAAATTGTAAACTATTTTTTTCTTAATAAGCCACGGATATATTTGAAACTACATTGAATACTACTATATTGAATTTGGATAGGATTTATTGTATACAAACGATTTTTTCATAATAATATATCGAGAAATTATAATCTAATAGAGATTTATTACAATCTCCAATTTTCCGGTGACATATAAATTAATTGCCCGAAAAATGCACTTACAGATTGAATTGTTTTAGTGGTATCATGGTTCAATTTCTATTTAAATTATGCTTCCTGGTTTTTTTCGCTTATTCAGCAACTGGTATTTACCGGTGGTGAAGTCTATAGTCTATCTATCTTTATATAATAAAGCTGGACAGTTTGTTTGTCACGCGCTAATCTCTGGAACTACCAGTTGGATTTCGAAAACTATTTTTGTCTATGATTGCCACATTCATGAGGAAGGCTATATTGGCTATAGATGGGTAACACATTCGAACACACACACTCACCCACACACACTCACACTCTGTTGCAATTTCACCTATGTTTACAAATAAAGCATTCTGATTCTGAAAAGACGGGATATGGGCGTACGAAGTCGCGGGAGATAGTATATGTTCCGTTTGTCCACATGTTTATAGTAATGGCAATATTAAAAAAACAAAATTGTTCATGTTCATGTCATGTTTGGTTTTACTGCACATAACTATTGGCAAAAGTAACGATCTATTCTGCGTTATCTTAACCCTCCTTTTGCTAGAAATAACAGTAGTTTATCATTGACATAAGCCCGCCGTATACGATCGACAGTTTGAGCCCTTAATCGCATGAACATTTGCATCAATTTATCGTTTCTGGAATCTAAAACTGATTCACCTAACTGCTATATAATAGCTAATGTAAATATATGGAGTTACAATATCATTAAACTGCGTATTACTGGATAAAAACTCCGTTTTATGAATTTACTTTTTCAACTGTCTCATTTACATCCGGTTGACAATTAGGTTTTGTTGATATTTGACCACAAAGCTGGGAGATCGGCTTGTTGCCTACCTATACTATAATCAATAGTAAATAATTATTTAAGATAGATGGTTACTTCTAGGCAAGCGTGCTCTATCATCGACCACATCGCCATAAATAACACCTAAGAAAACGATTACAAATATCAAAATAGTTACAATCATTTTAATGCGGTGGCGCCAACATAAAAACCGGCCAAGTGCGTGTCGCACCACACACAGTGTAGGGTTCCGTAGTTACCCGTCTCCTAAATCATGCCAGAAAAATGGTAAAAAGTACTTCACTATTATTACATTACATAGTTAAAAATGCTCGTGGTTTCAAGTCATTTCCTATGGAATTGTAGGATTTTTTTACTAACCCAGTTCGACCTTTCCAACGCCACCCCACACCATGGGGTAAACGATACGACGAACGAACGACGAAAAGAAAAATCATCGCCACTACATATAGGGGGCCCTAAAAAAATGTATTTCAAGAAATTTCTTTAACACTTTATCGGCTTGATTAAAATATATACCTGCCCATACCAAATTGCAACTTTCTAGAGCTAAGCGTCTCTGAGCTAAACCGTGGACGGACAGACAGACAGACGGATATGGCGAAACTATAAGGGTTCCTTGTTGACTACGGAACCCTAAAAAGGGTTCCGAACAAAATATATTTTTTAAAGTCTCTTGACAATCATACACTTCTTACTTGTTCTTGTAATCTATAGGTAAAAACATCAGATTTTTTTTCCAAATTTTAGGCTTAGTAGTTTCGGAAATAATTGGGAAATGGTCAATGTTCATCAAATTTCTTTGATAACTTCGGAATGAATTATTTTAAAATTATAAAAAAAATGCTCTTAAGGCCCATAATATGATGAGCCCTCTCCTTCAAAATGCCACACGGTAACGTTTGAAAAACTTTTATTTTTAATTTTCTTATTTGTCCTCTAAAAAGTGGCCACATTTCCAAAATGTATTTATTTTCATTACGCGTACGTGTTTGGGTCACAAGAGATTATATGTGAACCAAATTTTAACTTAATCGGTACAATAGATTCCGAGAAAATCGGCTGTGACAGACAGACAGACAACCGAGTGACCCTATAAGGAGTCGGAACCTTAAAAACATGTTTAAAACAACACCTGTCACACCTGTGACATAATGTCACTTACTTTGTTTTTTTATGGTATTATTGTTTCTTATGGTAGATACTAGATAAATGTGCAATAACGGTCATTGACCCACACACATTTATTTACTTTCTTAATATCAAAAACAGAAATAAAGACATAAAGCTGTGGCGAATTGACTTTTATCGTGATCCTTTACGTTCTCTAGTAATGAAAAACGGTTTATAACTTATTGTTATGGTATCTATGAAGGAATATTAAAAGAAGGTCAATGTACTTTACTGCAAGTTAATCTGGCGCCTACCATAGTGCGGTGTGAGTTTCACCAAATGGGATTCCAGCTCAGCATGTGTCAGGCAAATATACCTGAAGCTGATATTCTGTTGGATCCCCGTGGTGTCGTCGTGGCAATCGGATGGAGCTGAATTTGTGGAATCAGAGTCACATTTGTGTATTATTGTTAGTGTGCTAAGTTGTAAGTATACCCGCAACTAATTACTTTGGTAGTTAAGTTTTGCACTGGGAATCGTACTCTAAGTTAATGACGCATTTCATACTTGATTTGTATACCTAACTATATAGGTATGTACATTAATATCCATCGCTACCGATTCAAGCACCGATTTTAGCATTGTGATTTTTTATATGATTTGCTTATATAT